>JAPDKQ010000039.1:0-262195 GCA_027569665.1 Aspergillus bridgeri
CAGCGATGATGAGGAGATTGAAGAGAGCGAGAATGTCGAGGGTAGTTTTGAGACAGAAGAGTCATATCAAGTGGAGTGTACGCTGGTAGAGACTGGCCGGAGCTCCATGCACAGCCAGACTCACGACCTTGATCAAGAAGAAGGGAGTATGGAGGAAGAGGTGGTTGAGTACGACGAGACAGATTTACTTCCGCCTCCAATCACGCAATTGGGTGATAGAAGCCAGAAGAGATCTTCTGGTCGGGTAACAATACCCTCAAGCAGACTGCGAGGTTATGAGGTTTACTAGTCTTTGTAATTAGCCAAGGCTGGACTCTGATATCGAGAATCGGACACTTTTCTGACATCTTACCAGTCTGCTCCATTCCTCTCTTTACCGCTCTGTTCTGGGGTCACTGGAAAGCCAAGCGGAACAGCCCTGACACGTACCGCAGCGCATGGCAAATCGTCGGCCTTCGGAAATTTTTGGTCCAGCTGTTCTGGTATCTGGACGTGGTCGGCATGATTCTGCTCATTGCCATCTTGGCTTTGATTCTAATCCCTTTCACTCTTGCCCATGGCTCCGCCGACGACTGGAAGACGGCCAAGATTCTCGCGCCTCTCATCGTTGGTGTCTGCTGCATTCCGCCCTGGGTGTACTGGGAGAAGAACTGCCAATATCCGATGGTTCCGTTTAGGGTGGGTGGTCTGCTATCTTGGTTGAGTGCTTTATTGACCTCGTTTAGTTGCTCAAAGATCGCGCTGTGTGGGGTGCCCTTGGAATCGCAATGATGCTGAACCTAGGTATTAATTACTCCTAATAGGGCGATCGTCAGTACTAACATTTATCAGCCTGGGTTATTCAAGGAGAATACCTATTCACCGTGTTGACGGTCAGTTTTGACGAGAGCACCAAGAGTGCTACGCGAATCACCTCACTTTACAGGTTCGTCACCATTGCGCAAAGTCTGACAAAGCTAATCCTTTCCCAGCTTTTCCTCTGTCATTGCCGGCTGTATTTGCGGTGCTGTCGTGTTCAAAGTGAAACAATTGAAACCGTTCATTGTTGCGGGTACTTGCTTGTTCATGGTCGCTTATGGAATCCTCATCCACTACCGTGGCGGATCCAGTGGTGCTAGCCATTCAGGTCTTATCGGAGGACAGGTTCTGCTTGGTATTGGTAAGTTCACTCCAAATCAAGCGATATTGATAAACATACTAACACACCCCAGCGGGTGGTCTCTTCCCTTACCCAGCTCAAGCCAGCATCCAAGCCGCCACCAAACACAAGAGTAAGCTACTCCCTCCCCAATCCTGACCTCATCATCTAACCGTCCCCGAACAGACCTCGCCGTAGTAACAGGCTTGTACCTGGCAACCTACAACATCGGTAGCGCAATTGGCAACACCATCGCGGGCGCTATCTGGCGCCAAACCCTCGAAAAGGAACTCACCTTGCAACTCGGCAACGCGACCCTTGCTTCTACTATCTTTGCCAACCCGTTCCCATTCGCGGCTGCGAACCCCATAGGCACCGAGCAGCGCGATGCGGTGGTCGTGGCGTACCGCCATACTCAGCGCCTGCTTTGCATCACGGGTATCTGTCTGACAGTACCCCTGATTGCGTTTTCGCTGTGTATTCGCAACCCGAAGCTCACGAAGGAGCAGAGTTTGGCGGAGGCGGAGAAGGAGTAAATGCTTTTTCTCTTTGGAGGTCGATATTGTGAAGGTAATTTCGGTGGGGGTACATCCCTTAATTGGTGCGGACTGGCTTAATTTCGTCGTGGATTAACTTGAACTAAAAAGGGGTGGCCAGAGGCAGTTAACTTGGTTAGATAGACTTTAGGAGTATTAATATCCATTCTTGTTTTACTATTGTGTGCTTGTTTATGTTTACTGCACATGCTTGATACCGTCGCTCCTCAAGTCTCAGGATATCCATACAAATAAACCAGCGCCAATCCTACCCAGAGTCCAAACAAACTAACAGAAAGGCAAAGTACAGATACAATAAACCCATTCAATCAAATCTCTCCCCTCCCCTGCCCATTAACTCTATCCAATTCAACCTCCTCCTCACTCCTGGTTCTTGTCCTCTCCTCCTTCAAACTATGAACATACCCATACCTCCACGGCGCAATCGAACTAACCCTCGAGCTAATAGAAGTATCCTTCTTCGAAAACTGATCCTTCCGTGAACTAGACAGCAGCGACAGTCCAGACGGCCAGGAACCGACTTTCTCGATGACCCGGGCTAGATTGAGTTTGTCTAGATGTCGAGCGCATGGCGGCAGGCAGGCCACTTGGAATCCGACACCGATTTCAACGTATGTCCAGAAGAGGATTATGGAGACGATTCCTGGGGTTGCTAGTTAGTGGTGTCTAGTAAGTTGATGAGGAGGAGGGGAGGGCGAGATACCTTCTTGGTCGATCGATGGCAGTGTAGTCGCTAGGACTCGAGTCGTGGGGTTCTGCGTCCCCTGCATGACTATTTGGATCCAGCCGATCATTCGGAGGAGGCCTGCTATGACGGCGCTGTGGCGATGGGCTTATTAGTATGTCGCTTCTTGGGTGTGAGAATCGTCCCGGCGCGTGATGTGGGATCATACTGACAAGATACTACAGAAAAACACCATCGAGACCTGAAGTTTCTTTCTTAAGCTCATTTTCAGAGGCACGACCTAGAAAAAGGTGTTGAATTAGGATTAAGAACTTCTGACGAAGACTGACTGCGGTGGGTCAATACCATGACCATCGGCTCGATCAATATCGCCAAATCCATTACCCAGCTGAACACGGCACAGCCAGTCTGCATTGCAAATGTATCGACGCATTTACTTCGTAGCGAAGCCAGGCTAGCCCAGCTGACGGATGGGTCTGCGCCGCAAGCGAAGATCTCGAAGAAAAGGAAGACCAGGGTCCAGAGGGTGACGAGGGCTATCAGAGTCCAGTTCGCGTAGTCAAAGGCTGTTCGGAATGCGCTGCCTGTGTTTGGAAAATACGTTGAGCTGTTAGAGTGATGTTTATTTGAGCACAAGTACAAGAAATGCCACGTACCTTTGAAAATGCGACGGAATAGAAAGAGGAGGGCTAGTTTGATCAAACCAATAGCGAGGACGTGGCCAATCCAGAAGGCATATTGGAACTGGATTATTTGAAACTGACTCTCAGTCATACTGTACTTAGTGCGAGATATATTTACGATGGGAGGAATACCTTTCCAATCTGGCGCTGCTCTGAAGGCGTTATTCCGAGTCGAGAGTGCCCTCCGATTATCTCCATTTGCGCCCCTATGAAGAAAACATTCAGCATAATGAATCTCAGTCGCATGAATACGAGGTCACCTCGAACCTATTACCATCGCCACACCGGCTGCTATAGTAAGGAACTACAAACGGAAACGGTAAGCACATAGTCGGGGCCTCTATGGTAGGCCTACTTACAGCAGCTGGAACAATCATGAAGTCATCTATCCCGAGCATGCGAGAATTTCGTCTCCATCCCGAGGCTCTGATAGAGAGCGATATAACCACAAGAACAGGAAAGATAACACCGATGGCAGTGACACTGCCTTTGTTGACATAGGTCATTTTGGGCGTGATTCCATATTGTCAGCAGAGGTGACGAAGCATCCAGAGCCATACGGCGCAAAGGGTCTTAAGGCTGGCTCCATATATGAGCAAGAAAGAGTATCCGACCCTCCAATACGTAGCGTCATTGAAAACAGGCCTATTGATTACCTTCCTGCCGGCAGAAAGAATGCTTGTGTGTGGGCGCGGAGAACATGATTACTCGGAGAAAATGCCTAAATAAAACCTAGGTTATCATCTCGGCTGGCCGCGAAGTCAGGAGGAGCACAACTGGCCGTGAGGTCTGTGTTCTTGCATTGTTATTCTCGCGGTGCTGACACCCTGGGCATCTGGAGACGGCATGTTCTCCGCCCATGGCTGCATGCTTGGCTGGGAAGCCCACAAGTGATGGGTCTGTCAGGACAAGGATCAATGCTACGTTGCATGGCCAATTTGCTCAGCCCGCCTGCAAGTCAACGTAAATGGTGGAAAAGACGCCGATCAATGAGTCCGATCTGCAAGACTTCCGTCTCTACACGGGCGGTTTTGCCTGCCTATCTGCAAGGTTGTCTGCTCGTGACCGAGAAAGAATGGGATTAGTGGAAAGCAGTTTTATGTCTCCGCCAAACAAATTACGCATTTAAAACCCAATGAACATCGATTGTTGGCATTTCGGTGGCGGCTCGTTGGCGCTCCTCCTTTTGCTCCGAGTAGACTTCTTTGTTTTCGCTCAGTACTCCGTTTAAACAACGTTGATATTTTGCTGCCATTTGAACTTTTGTTCGCAATAGCTATACCGCAAGATGGGCACCTCGGAGGACCGAGAGAAAAGGCCCTTCCTGGCTAGCGAGGCAGACGATCGTGATTCCGACGATCCTCCAAACTCCCGTCATGACACGGGCTATTTCTCACGACCTCGTGTTCTGAATTCACATGGCATTCTTTTTGTCCTTAACATGATCCTGCTATTGGGAAATGTGGGGTTTTTTATTTGGAACATGAGGAATGCAGGGAGCACCAAGATCCGCGATAGTCATGGCGATGGGCTTCAAGTATATAGTGAGTTCATTTTCACAAGCATGAATAATACAAATTCATATCCGTTCGCACATGCCAATATCTCAATCCAAAATGTAGCGCCCGCACAGCCATCTCTTGAGTATACGATCCAAAATATGACGTCCGAGAATCCGTTCGCCGGAGCGCCCAGCCCAGCCATTGATCGAGCGTGGTCGGATTTGCTCAAAGGTACGTGTGCTAAATTGAATGTCTTGTACAATATTTACTTTGAATGTGTCAGGTGGCATGATCAAACTGTCCGAGGACGAGCTGCGGAAACTGAACAAAACCTCCATCAAATTGAAAGATGGCAGTGGATATATCGGATACCTGGAATCAATTCACATGCTACACTGTGTGGTAAGTCTACCACACTAATAGGAAAAAGAAAGAAACGCACTAAAGCTACGGACAAAGAAACGAATCTACCAATACCAATATCCAGAGCACTATCCCGAACTCAAGGATCTTGATGCCTTCGAGCCGGGGCACTGGGGTATGACGATGCTGTGCCATTGTATGCACTGAGTTGGAAAATCACTAACTCAATCAAATCCAACAGACCATTGTCTAGAAGTCCTCCGAACGGGAATACTATGCAACGCCGATATCTCGGTCAACACATACTACTGGAAAAGCCCGACCGAGATCCACGGGAATAGAACGGGGACGAGGAAATGCACCAATTGGCAGCGAATCCAGGATTGGGCTATGAAGCGAGCAGTGAAGTTCGATGGTCCCGATGCGCTTTTAGAAACTCTGGTGAGGGAATAAGCTAGCATTAGAGAACGCGGACTGGATGGGTTGGCTGCACAGGTTTCCACAGGGCTTCGCGGGTGGCATGACCAGCCATGATGAAAGCTGGATGGCTGGTTTTGCGCAATGCGCGAAGGGGTTACAGAATCTATAGAAGATAATGTATAAAAGTTCATACAACAAAGTTTCAAAGTGCTCAATTCCTAGTAGCATTGCCCTCATGGCCCTATCAACTCATCGGTACTCGCCGCCCGATCTTCCATCCACTCATGCAGCCTATCCCAGTTGACGCATTTCTGCACCTTGGGTACATTATGTGTCGGGATATCCTGTTGCCGTGGGCCCCAGTACACAGTATATAATGAGTAGTCCAGGTTGCATAAGATGCCCTGGCGCAGGAAATCGAGACAGTGGTCTGTAAATCGGTATGAAACAATCAGGCCCGAGGTGCTGTATGAAAGAGAAGAGAAGCAGAACTAACCAGCGTGGTCTTGAAGATATAGAAATTCTTCGCTCGTCTCGTTCATTCCCTGATACACATCTTTGTGGTATAGCATGTTCTTAATTTTTTTCTGTTCGGTGCAAAGGCATTAGGCTCCACTGTGCTTGTGGACAAGGACGCGGTTATGATATCACATACCACACAGTGCAAATGATGAGCAACACCTAGACCAGCTGCGTATCCGCCTCCTGTTAACGGAATGGAGTCACCACCGAATTGTGAAAGCTCGTCGTCAGATATACGAAATAGCGTTCCTGGAGGAGACACGATGTTAGTATAGTGTATAGTGAGCCTGGATAGGGTCGGAATCGGGCTGATTACCTGACATCAATTCACTCATTGCTTGCCGCCATTCTGGTCCTGGATGGCCTCTGAAGCGCGTATCATTTTTGACAACGGATCGATATTCATATTCAATGACGTCCTTGGCCGGTGCTGTGATAAATTAGATAACTTGTCGCCGGATTCACGACATAGAGGAAGGAGTACAGTATGGCTCCTGGATACCATTGGGAATCCCGGAGTTCTCTTTATTCGAAGTTGGTTGTAGAAGCTTCCCACTTAATAGTAAACAGGTTGTCAATAGGACAAGATTTGAAACAACTGAGATAGCTAAAATGCGATTTCTGTTGATGTGCGAACGGCGCAAATCGGAGCGTCCAAGACTGTTGTCCTCGTTGGTTGGATCTAGAAATGGCTTCTGTTCTTCAGTCGACATGCTCATTCCTTAGATACAGATAACAGCTTTGATAAAGAGAGGGACTGGATCATTGTGTCACATCACTAGAAGAAAAATGCAACGTCTTGCCCTAGTCAGTTCGGCGCAATGCTACAAAATACAGCACCGCGAAGCACTAAAGGGCAAACCCCGCAGCACCAGAGATTGATTGTCGATACGCAAAAGCTACTATAATTGGACCTGTCGGTAAATCAGTTGATCTGCAAGGACAGGGATCAGGATACGAGATTCTCCAGCGTCATCGTGTCCCCGCACGAGGCGCCCAAGCTAGCAGGTTGGATACAACCGCACACGCCAGCGTTGCACCAGCGGGCTCTGGGGAACAGAAAAGACGGTACTCCGTAGTCCTAGGCGAATGTACATACTGCCGTGCTTTCCGTTCATCAGGCGACATTGCACTTATGTGTCACTTGGCTATTATCTGCTGGTCGCTGGTGCATTATACAAACTAGGGATATGCCTCGCTCAATGAGAACACGAGGAGGGGCTACCGGCTCCCGCCCAAGCAAGGGATATCACACCTATCTAAAGCGTGCAGCTGAGGGGTGTTACTGGAATTGTTAATGATCCCTTGCGACGCCAGGCGTCCCTTGGCTGAATAGCCAACAACGGAGATCTTGCTGGAATAGGCAAACCAGCGGCTGCAGTGTGCTCGGCAGTTGGCCCTTGGCACGAAATTGCCATCTTATTCATCCCTCATGATGCCGTCGCTATCGATGACTGCTGCCATTGGACCTTTCGTGCTGGGGGCCATGCATGTCGGGATGTGTGACGATGCCTTTTCTCAGCCATCGAGCTTGAAGGGACAGGAAATGCATCTTGGGAAGCGCTGACTATTCTAATTATTTCAACTGGAATTTCAGGCAAGGCGCCGGGGTGTTTCAGGCTCTCTGTGTCTTATATACAAGCACTCGAGACCTCAGTGTTCCAAAACTTGTTGTTCGCATCCGTTTGTCCCTTCCCGCTTCTATCTTCCAAAATGAAGTACTCCCTACTCATCGCCGGGCTTCTTGCTGCTCTAGCTGTAACAGCACCGGCTCTACCAAGTAAGGCGGGAAATTCCTACCCCTCTCCTTTCCAAGATACTTACGCGAGACCTTGTGTGGCTAGTCGAGCGCCGCGATGGAGACACAGAATTTGACCCCGACTACGGATTCAAAGCCAAGCGAGATGGCAACACCGAATTCGACCCGGATTATGGCTTCAAGCACAAACGGGACGGGGATACAGAGTTCGATCCGGACTATGGGTTCAGGAAATAGGTTGCTGGCCTCAAGGAATAGGTGGAACTGGCCCGAAGCTGTGTGGTGAAATTTCTATAACGCTGGGGAGGTTGTCTGAGTTTTGAACCTGAGAATGCTTTCAGTCGGACGCAATTATTCAGTGAAGGATGTGAATTGTAATGCGACGTACCCAAAGAGGAGAAGATCAGTTTGTTTTGTGTCATTAAAACCACTTTGAGAGTGCTTCTATATCATTCATGAAAAATCGAGTCTATCTCGCCTTTCGGCCCGAATTTGGAACCATGCTGCAATGATCTCCAGTGCCTATGGTGAAGACCTTAAGAGAGTCCCCAAATATATCTATTTTACCGTCATGATCGCCCTACAACCGTAGTAGATCTTGCCAGCCTAACAAGGCCCAACTTCCAGGACTCACCACCACGACCGAATGTGATCATGTCATTTACGAATCACGAGGCAGACGACCCCAGAACCCCCGAGTCTGACATAATTGCGAGTCATGCAGCCAGCCCGACCAGGCTGGCGAGAGAATCCTTTCTCCCCCGTGAGACAAAGACACAACAAGGCTGTCAGTGCGGGGGTCACGTTCAGGGGTTCATCCGACACTTCCGCCTAAAAGAAAAATATAATAAACCTCCCAAGCTTTCCTCAAGCTTCGACTAGGACCGTAGCAATTCTCTCCCCTCACATATTACCAGAATGGCTGCTCGTATTCGAGTCGCCATCCTAGGCGGTGGCCTAGCTGGTGCATCTCTGTTGCATGCCCTCCGGCCGCATGAACACCTGGATGCTCATATCTTCGAGTCGGCCTCGTCGTTCAAAGAAGCTGGCGCGGCTATTGGAGTCGCCAGTAATGCCCTCGAAGCACTGGACCTGATCGGTCCGTCTATTGCGCAGTGTCTCCAGCGCGCGGGGGCTGTTCCCATGCGCGGCGTCCGGTTCATGTTAGCGCAGGGACCAAGCGCAGGGAAGATGTTCGCTGAAGTGGACGAGACGGATGGTCGTCAGCGCATTACGAGTATCGTTCATCGTGCTGCCTTTCTGCATGAGCTGCTAGCAGACGTCAGTCCGGAGAGGATGCATGCGTCAAAGCAGCTCGAGCGCTTTGATACGAAACCGGACGGGTCGCTTACCCTGCATTTCACGGACGGGTCGACGCACGACTGCGATATATTGGTTGGCGCAGATGGTATTCGGAGTACAGTTCGGAGACTTCTTCTCGGCGAAAATGACCCGGCAGCTGCGCCGCGGAATACTGGTGCGTGGTGCGTCATGTCCTTGAAACCGTATGCTCAGGCTCAGGCGAGTCTCGGCGCGGGTCCTGTCAACATTGAGAATGCGCGGGAGTATATGTGGATGGGCGATGGAGCCTGGATTATGCATAATCTGTTGAATCAGGGTCAGTTGGTGCAGTTTGTTGTAGCAGTGTATGAGAAGGACGCGGAGGGATCGGATCGTCGACATCGCTTGGTCGGTAAGGATGAGATCAAGAAACACTTTGAAGGCTTTCCAACGCATCTGGTCAAGGCGGTTGATGAGGTACTTTGGCCCTTGTCTCTTGGTATATCCAGTTTAGATATTAATTTGATGCAACAGCTCCTCTGCGATCAACCCCAACAACCAGCCATGTATCTCTGGGATCACCCCCCGGCGCGCACATATGTTTCGGAGTCCGGCTCTGCGTGTATTATGGGCGATGCTGCACACGCCACAACTCCATGGCAAGGGTCAGGTGGTGGAATGTCCATCGAGGACACTCTTATTCTGTCTGCACTTCTGGGTAAGGCCAAATCAGCTCCCGATGCCAGGACAGCACTGGGAGTGTATGATCGAGTGCGTCGGCCACGCACGCAGCGCATCGTCGAGTCGAGCCGTGGCACAGGCCAGATTGCTTTGGGTTTGAACGAAGAGTTTGGTTTAGATTTTGAGAAGTTGAAGGCGAATATGCTGCCAAGATGGGGGTTTATTGTCGGCTTCGATAATGAGAAGCATCGCGATGAGGCTGTGGAGTTGCTGGAGCAGGAGTTGACGGGTTGAGGTGACTTCAGCATTTTATATACATCAGTCTTGCATTTGTAAACCTTGACATTGGGAAAGAGATATAAGCTAAACCAGGACCATGCCCTCCGGTTGAAGATTCCAACCATGCTCTGACCTCCACACTTTTATCTTCCCTCTCACCATTTCACTCTAGCCTAGGCTCTGCACTGTAGTTGAGCTGTCATAAGTGTACCGCCAACTACTGATTCTCTTAATCATTCTCTCACTATGAAGAGCATCCTAGGGCGAGCGTCCCAGCAAGGTAGATAATGGTAGATAATTTGACCGTTCGCATTCATAACTTAATTATATGTCTAATTTATATTACGGCCTGTACCACTCTACCCACTTTGGTTGGAACCTTGGAGAGTTTGCTAGGAATCGCCAATCCAACACTTATAAACGAAGGTCTTGATTTGCTAACTCTGCGATAAAAATCTATGCAGCCTCTAAAGCTTGAAGCATAATGACAAAAAATAGGAATGATTCCTGATATGAAAGCACAGTTATGTTGAATAGCCGACTGATCAAGTATTTTGGCTTCAGTAATGTGATTTCATTGGATGATATACCGGAACATAATTTTATCTCTGGTTTAATCACATCGTTCTCGGTCAAGTCAGGGCCCCATGGATTGCCCCGGAAAGGCGATGGGCCAACTTGTTGACAATTCCATCTCCCTAGTAATACATTCTCTCAATTCATGATCCAGCCAAGTATTTTGTATCAATTCCACCCACAGAATCAGCGGCCTCATAAAAATGACGAAACCTGGAGCCATTTGGCAGACTGGAGAATATTTCATAGATTTCATCCATTCGATACCTTGTATCACACAAGTGCCATGTCACGTATCCTTGAATGAATCGATGGATTATCTTGGCTACATGACTGGACCTTTCCCCAGTGAATAAAGATCTCGCATCGTTCACGGAGTTGATCGCGTCAGTGTTTACTCGCTCAAGAGCGTGTTGCGGCGAGATTCCTTCAACATGACCATAGCTACTAACCGGGTTGACTTCGTCCCTTCGTTTCCGACCTCTCTGTAAAAGGAGAAGAGATCGTTTACCAATGTTATTATCGGTTCAATTCGGGCAATCATGGTAGTGAGCTCTTCAAATGCGGACCTTTCGTCGAAAACCGCTGTTGGAAACAAGCTCGCACCGCAAATTCCACCCAAGCCACCGAGGGGTCGAAGAAATTGTGGGTAACAGTGAGGCCCAGGGAATCCCTGGAATTTCCGGGTCTCAATCCAGCACCCCTGGAAATAGTCTAAGGTGCTTCGTGTAATTGCGAGCTTTGCGAAGGGACCATAATGTTGGAACAAGTTGGGAAGATAGTCACGTAAAAGTCCCCAGAATTGGTTTCTCTGCTGCCTACCTTGTATCAGGTCTTCGAAGAACAATTCCATGCTCGAGTGCGGGTAATCGCTCCTGTCATCGAGGGTATTGATGTAGACGAAGTAAATGCTCAGCGCCGACATCACACGCGGTGGGACATTGGTCCAGCAATACACAACAAGCCGGACAATTGTACACATAACAAATTGAAGGTTTGAAGGTTAAATGCCTAGTTCCGCAAGAACCATTGGTTGGGAAAAGTGTTTGTCTGTCTCGAAGTATACATGTTGGAGTCGTAGCCTCTCATCTTGACAGTAGTTGTTGTCGTGATAGCCCACCGAGTCAAGGAAAGCAAGTAATCTCTCCAAGTAAAAGCTGTTAAATTGATCACAGAGCTTATTCATGGTTAATTTAAGAAGGCCGTATGTTGCGGGAAGGATAGTGTCGTTGCTGACTGTATGAAGATTTGCCGAATGTCTGGATTGCTATGCTATCAAACTACGATCGGACCTTCTCTTTTATAGGATGTTTCTCGCGTCTAGTATAACCATCATTCGCAATTTCCAATGGGCGGGGTACCTTCGGCACTTTTGCCAAGATGCCTGGTTCAAGCATTCCTTCAAACAGGCAAGAGAAAGACCTTGGGTGAGGGGCATCAGGAGGATCCGCATACCTGCTCCTGTAGAGAGCCGATTACATTAGTATTAGTGCTTTTTATCATAGCAAGTAAACACACTGCTCCTGTGACCTGAAGGAGAATCGTCTGACTAGCATGGGCTCTCGGTAAAAAGAAATGGCCGTCTATAGTGCTTTGTGACTTGTTTCGCTGCTGAACTTCATGAAAGACTACGATATCATACAAAGAGCGTTGATATTACCCAGAAAACTATACTGTACTTATGAAATATTAGGATTTACATATCAACCTCCTAGACTATTAAAATTTGAACACCCGAGAAAGTTAATTACTTGTGATGATCCAAGAAACCTGCAACACAGTATAGCATCATGCATATAATTAATCGACATTCCCCAGCATCCTTTTCCCGCCCTCTTTGAGCAAACCTGAATAGAGTATCATTGCATATGCGTTGTGCTGCCTATAGGACGTCCAACCTGCCTCTTTGGTATAGGTACAGACAGATGGACCTCGGTTAGGGCTCCTACAATAGCTGCCTGGCTTTATTCGCAAATTAACCACTGCACGTGGACGGGTCTGTCAGCTAATGCAGACCGGCTACCCTTCAGCAAATGGACAGAGACAGTCCATTCGGAGAATTGCAGGCAGGAATCAGGAATGATTAGCAGAAACCAGGACCCACACGCCCACAAATGCATGGCATCGTGATGATATAATTGACCGCAATCATTGAGGAAAATAGTATAGCTACTCTAACCAGCTTGACTTGACCTGGCGGGCTTATGTTTAGCTTGTACGTATCAGTAAAACTACACTCGCTACGTCTTTATCGCTGATGTCGCATAAATCCAGTAGTAATTTAAGTACTCATCTGGTTTAGGTCCCACGATTCCAAGATATCTGCTATGCTGTATGTATAGGGGCAGCAGAGTATGCAAGGCCGCGGTCAACGGTCTGCGCAACGTCTGCGCCTACTAGTCCATCCCCAGCCATACTTTCCCTTTTCCCTTGCTTCTTCACCGCGAACCTCGAGTAGGGTGATGAAGCTATGATCAGAGAATGATGAAAGACCCAGAATGATATTAGATGTGTAGGAAACCATCTAACTATATCTGATCGAGGACTGTTTAAGCACCCAGCACAGCTCATTGGGGAGGGGTCGTCCTGTCTATGGGTCGAGACAGTGATTTGTTTTCCAATCTATGTACTGGAATGGCTGTACAGAATACTGGAAATGTCGTTCTGGTTATCTGTTGTTCGCCTTCGGGCAGGATCTTAGCGGCCAAGAGCGATGCAGAGAAACGATTTGATAATTGACAACTCCTTAGCCATAGTGCTCTGCGTTCGTAGATAGGCTGTCTAAATATGGCTCTCATTGGACCAGTCCTCCACTTGAACATGTTTCTTGGGCCGAAAGTTAACCTTGAATGCTTCATGCTAAGTCAACATAGTGCGGAATGTATTACACCCACTGGTGCCCAGGCTAGGAGACTTCTTGAGGTCCTTAGTAGAGCTGACTCCTCGTTTGAACAACCCTTTTCCAAGCAGGATGGAACTCATGCAGCCTGTCTCGCTGATTTGATAAAATCCTTGTTCCTCAAGCTCGACCCAAAACCCAAAATCTAGGACGTAGGACTTGACTAAAATACCGACCACAATAGGAGAAACTTATAGATGCTACTTCCATGTCACCATGTCGTGTCAAGACATCCAAAGGAACTAGCTGAGCTCTCGAGCTTGGTATCTATGAAAGTATAATCCTATGCTGGGGAAATACGTGGTTTGGGTATTCAGAATTTATGAACACACTATCTCCATATTTGGAGAGATTATTTTCTCATAAATATGAAATGTTGGCATCCGACTTGACTCTCGCGTCGTTCCCGGCAACACCACTCTTTCGTCTTTCACTTGCTGTTGCTAACCTTTCAACGCACCTTCGAATCCTTATGGTCAAGGCGATCTACGAAATTGATAACCTTCCCAGCCGTACTACTTCGTTCAAAGCCATCCAAGCTGTCCACAAATGTAAGCCGATACAGATGTTTATTCTCAGGCAAGGCCAAGAAGAAATCTCCCACTGCCTTGGCAAGCTTCTCCTTGTGCGCGACTTTCTGGTCCTCAGGCACCGCTGCCAGAAGACGCACCTCAAGCGTTATCTGTGGGCTATCGGGCAACCGATCGAGAATCACTTGCCACTGTACAATGGCATACTCTGTGGTCTGCATGAATTTGCGCAGATTCTCGAACTCAATGCACACGCCGTACCATTTGAAGCTGAACCTACGGTCGCGTCCGCGCATGCGTAGCATTAGGAGATGACGGCGCTCTGGATCTGGGATGAAGCTCGCTGTTGAGGCTGGGAGAGGTTCAAGCGATCCAACGTCGCCGGTGATATACCGGACGAGAGGGTTGCGGAGTCGCTGTAGGGATGTTTGTACGATGATCCCTGGCGTTCCGAAGGGAAGAGGCTCCTGGAGATCGGGTGACGATGGGCTGTCCATAAGGGATAGGGAGAGAATCTCAATGTGCATGTTGCGAGTGTCGAAAAGAAAAATTGACTCGGTGTCATCGTCGCCGTCAACAGCGAGGTCAGCGCTACCGATAGCCCAGGGCCCAGCCTCAGCGCTTCCAAGGACGGAGTAAACAGTCACATGTGGGAGTTGCGTACGCAAGGCGAGCGCGTTTCTGAGTGGGCAAATTGGAGATGCTATGCACAAGTTGCACGACCTGGCTGCCATCCCCCGTTAGCGCGGTGACGTGAAAGTGAATTAAAGCTTCAATTAGGTCTTGCTGGCACATATTATTTCCTGCGCTCTGTACCGTCGCCCCGGCGTTCTCAATGACCTCTGTCATGAGGTCCAGAGATCGATAGACCTCCAGACACGTGGGTAGACATCACCCAGTCGTGCGATTCAACAACGCGACAAAGGCTCAGGAAGCGTCCCATTTCCAAGCGTTGTTGACGATTCTCATGCACATCGACTGCAAATAGCATTGGCTGCCCGCCACTTCCACCACTGGTGATACTGAGATAGGAACTTTGACGGTATGTATTGTCTGGGTTCGTATCCTGGACAAGTCGTTGCACGGCATGGTAGCTGCGATCGTTGAGCAGTCAGCATCAAGATGTTAATTGTGGAAGGACGTACATAGATTTCTTCTCTAAGAACGGCTGAGCCAGAATGTCAGAATCCTGTGTTTTTGTCCCAGATGACAGGACATACTGGATGGCATCGACATTCGGAGGATACCGGATTTCCGGCCGGTAGAAAGGATGGATACGTGCAACGGACAGGACATCGGGTAATGAGTAGCGTTGATCGGGCATTGTGTAGGGAAGGGTATCAATTACTAGATACAGATGAAGACAGAGAGTAATGTATGATCAGGATCCAAGGTATACACATCTTAACGAGCAAGAGTGAATGTACAATCAGGTGTCTCTGCCTGGGTACTCTGCACATCCTGCTCGGCCCAGGAAGGGGCCTGGGCTTACGAAAGCAACATGGACTAACTAACTAACTATACGGCGTTATCAATAATATCTACAGCTAACTCATGGGGCTGACTAGCGTGAAGGAGGCGCTTTATTTGCCAATTCAGAGTTCAGCTAGGCTATTCCAGTGCCACCAGAGGAATAGCCATGGCAATATCATCCGGTACAAACTTTGGCTTACTAGGATCGTGTCTCAACCCCTTGGGAAGCGATCAATATGTGCTAGGGCCTGTCATTGGTTCTGGGGCCAACTGCGTCGTAGCTAAGCCACTACACCCTCCTAGCACTGCGCAAAAAGCATCAAACCACACAACCAGTGCCCGGGTTAGACGAGATGCAGGAAGGTGGGCTAGTAACACCTGAGTCCTGAATATACAAAGTGGACCATACTAACAGAAACAGGCACGGTGGGAGGGGGAGGGCCGTGGGGATTTGTTTTAAGTATGTACAAGTGTCGATCAAAGGCTATGAGGAATATCTGACGGCGCATGGACTTGGGAATTTGACTTTGGGCTGACTTCACATGTTATTGTTATGTTGTACGCAATGTCCCTTTCCACACATGCATAAGAAGGGCAGAAAGGCAATGTGCATATTCCCTACCCCATGGGGCAATGGCTTACTACTGAAATCTGGCCTGGATACGCCGAGTCATTTAGAATTTCGTGTTCAATATATTATAAAGCCAACTGGAACTTGAACAGATCCAAACGCAGTAGTAGTTTGGACCGAGAACCCTCAGGCCATTGCGAGTGGCTGCATGTTGGAATGAAATAATGTGGATTATAGGGCTAAAATGACACAGGCGATGTAAATAGTTCGTATTGCCACTGAGCTAGCTAAGCGAGGTGTAAACAGTCCCACAATCCCAAGCCAATGCATGGGTGAAACTAGTGCAAACAAGGCATCCCACTACTGCAATGACAAATATTAACGAAAACTCCAATCACGCACTTCTCTATACAGCATGTGGAAAAGGCACTGGATCCCATCGCACTCGGCGTAGGTGTCGCCGGGGATCCTTGACAGTATTCCGCGCATGCAACCACCGGCGATTATCCAGTAAAATGATCGAATTCCGTGGAAGGGCGCTCGCCGTCAGATGAACGGTGGAGTCAACATGGGCGTCGGGATGGCCAAGCAGGTCGTTCAGCTCGTGGAGAGCCGTGGCAGCGCGATCGCTGAGAGGCTCGATGATCTCGCCCCTGTACCGAATAATTGGGGATCGACAGGGATCCGAGTCTGCCGCCATAATGCTTCCGAGGATGTGATCCTGTTTGGGCGATTTGATGAACTCGGGGGGGATATGGATCCGATATTCCGGGCGAGTCAAGACAGCTCGCGTGGCGTCGGAGAGCAACTGGGTAAGTCGCTGGACATTCATGACTGACAGCGTGCCTCCACCGCAGTGGTCGGCGTGAAGGATGTGCAAGGCAAAGAAGCGAGGTGGGCAGTCTTCGTAGCTGCAATCGGTATGCCATGGGAAGTCTTCCATGGTTTCGGATCGCGCCTGGTGGTTTTCAGTCTGGAAGCTGCTGCAACTAGGCCGCACGTCCCAGAACCAGCCCTTGGACGCACTATGCGAGATCGGAAGGCCATAACCATGTCTTTCGTGGAGGCCAATAACCAGGCGCTCCAGATAATGACTGTCGTCGTCTGTGAAGTCCAGGCTGATCTTGAGAATCCCGTCCTGTTCTAGGCGGTCTCGCACGGCTTGTACATGATGACGGTGACTGGCATCATTCTCAGTCTGAGCAAGCAGATGAGGCACAGATAGTGACGAACGAAAGGCAGTATTTCGCTGTGTTATTGTTCGAGTGGATGACGCAAGTCTGCGAGATGCATTGAGAGTCAGGCGATGAGAAGACAGAGATGCCTTTCGACCTGGTAGTCGGGTTAGAGCAAATCCCTGGGTGCGTGATGTGTGCAGAAATGATGCAAGGGGTGAACAGCTTCCAATTGATGCGATCATTTTGCGCACACGTAGGAAAATTGTTCTGGGTATCGAAACAAAAGAGGAGTCTGGAGTACACTGTACACAATGGTGAGATGGGGATGATGCAATGGTTCGAGAGACCCCTGTACAACCATTTTCCCCAAAGGTTTTATACGCATTAAAAAGCACATTTCGAGGGAGCTCTACATGGCTCAACATAACAAAATAAGCTCCGTGCATGTGCTCAAAGACCTGATGCAAGTGCAATGCCGAATTTTCCTGCCGAAGATTCGCACAGAGACTATTAAACTTAAAGGCGCAATGTGTCACATCTCCGGGCTGGTTGGGATATCTGTAACCACCCGTGCTCGCCGACATTGAAGATCGGGCAGGCGAGCTGTGTTACCAGGAAGCTCATACCCAAATTGGCCATGGTCGAAACCGACTGTATTAGGCCCCACTGTTAGCTTAATTAACTCTTGCCATTTGTGATCAGCGGAGAATCTACTCTGTAGCTGGCTGGGTATAACCCCCGTTGTCCTTACTTGTCAAGTACCTGGGAGGCAAATGGGCTAGCCTCCAACGGAGAATATGTCCTTCAGAGGGTCATAATACGCTTGATATTGTAGATTTGTAAGAAAATAAGGCTAACCTTTTACAAAGCTCCCGATGCAATTAGGTCCGATAATATCTGGAGTAGCCCAATTCAGTGAAGGATTGGGTCAACAAAGGAAGAGGTGAAGGCTAGGACGCCATAACAGAACAAAGCCATGACCCCCCGGTGCTGACTGCGCAAATGCGATCTGAACTGGTTCGCCAGATTCCTAAGCCGAGAAGCTGACCACTGGCGGCGTGGTACGTCCCAACAAGCGGCATTCGCTGACGCTTCCCTGAAGGTGAAATGATCAGGTCGTACAAAGCCGGACGAACATACCCCTGAAGCACATAGTTGACGCCATTCTTGTGCAGGGTTGCGCTTCGGAGACGCTCTAGGATGCCCTGCCATTCCTCGGCATCGAGCTGATCGCCAAAGAGAATGCCAGCACCTTTGCCTCCGCGGACAGGCTTGAGAAGATACTGCTTTCGCTTCTCTCCATCTGCCTGGCAGGTCTGGATTAAACGCTGCATCTCGGGGGATCCCGGTAGAATCGTGTCTGCAATCCCCTTGGTGAGTGCTTCCCCCTGTATCGGAGTGAGCACATTCCGCGCAACCAAGGACGGGATCTCCTGTCTCAGGATTCCCAGCATACGCTTGTCGTGGACAAGCAGAACGGTGCGCATATCGTTGAAACAGCGCATGCTGACCTGGCGGAGCATTTCTGGCTCCATTCCGAAAAGCTCGCGCTGGTGAAGCTCAAGCCCAACCTGCTGAATTTCTTCAACAAGTTCCCCCACGTTGGTATACAAGCGAGGAGCAAATGAGGGAGCATTGCTATCTGTATTCTGCACGAGACAGCACAATTTGTAACCATTCACACCCTCCGAACTACGGACAAGTCGCAGGTCACTCGGGGTAATAAGCCGGGGTGTTATGCCCAGATGGCGACTGAGAAAGTCAATGAACATGTGGATATCCATGCCCGGCTCGGCCCCTTTCAGGAGATGCAATGGGCGCTCTGGGTCGAAAAGGCTCAAAAGCCCCTCGACAATCTACCGTGTCGCGAACGCATTGGTCAGCACATAGTAGAATTCAAGGACCGACCATCCTGATCATGATAAGTAGAGCTCACCTTTGTCGTGTCCGTCGCATGAGTGATGCCCTTCTCGCCAGCCCCAAGCGCTTCCAAAGCAGCTTGTCCGTGCAACGCATGCATTGTTCCATTGAAGGAGAAGCGCGCATTGATCTCCGTAATGCGAAAATTCTCGACCCCTTCTGGGCCGGCAGAACCTTCCTCGACGAGAAAGTCAGGTCTCCAGGCGCCCAGACGATTACGATGCGGAATATTCTGAGTATCGAGCCACTATCCGCACATGTCAGCAAAAGCAAACGCTCCTTGGAAATAAAAGATACCGACCCTCAGCAACTCTTCCTCTGCTTTCTCGAGAGGCATTCGCACCGGAAAGCCAGCCTCCGAGTCCGTCCACCAACGCTCCACAATGTCGGTCATAGCGTTCACTAGTGCCGTGTGAAGAATAAAAAGTTTCTCCTCGTGTTGAGGGCCGCAGAGGATTGGTCGCGGGCAAGCAGCTTCGTGAGAGCCATGAGGCCAGACATGTGAAGGGCATGATCTGACAAGACGGGCCTGCAAAATATCCTCCTCTTTCTCATATAGGTCGCGGGATGCTTCGTGAGAAGCAACAGCTATACAGCCATTTGGGGAAATTCCCAGATGGACTTGCTGAAGGCGGGTAGAAAAGGGAGACTTCATGATCTATAGTGTATATAGAAGGTAAATGATGCAACCAGATGCAGGGGAATCGCTAGGTTTAGTAGAAAGGAGCAAGGGGTTTTAAAGAAGAAACATTGCACCCAGGGTGGGCGCATGATACGTGCATTTATTTGAACATACCCACTCGCCTGTGCTTTTTTAGAGTGTCACGTCGGATTTTGCTCCTCATGTACTCCGTACAACATTTGACAGAAATGCCCCGGTGCGAGCTCCTCCAGCTGTGGTGCAGACTTTTCAGCTGCATCTCCGCCGCCCCGGTGCCACTCGGTCTATCATTAGCCTGAAAATCTCGTCAGAGATGTCCACTGTCCAGATTCTATTTGAGCCGAGCCAGCTGATGGATTAGCGCCAGGGATCGGCCCATGCCACTAGATTGATCTGGCCCCACCCTCATCTTACGTAGGATGATGATCTTCAGTGTACGCAGTAAACAATTTCATGGCATTCGAGGGGCACCCGCGCCTATCCCTGCCATTGTTAAGCTAGCGAGAGATACAGCTGAATACACACTCAGGTCGCGTTGACTGCTTGCATAAGTGCAAGCCGGCTCACGCATTCGAGCTGGGACGAAAACACAAAGGCGGCCATCTCCGCGAAAAGGAAAAGAACGTCTACTTGTCTCGAAGCCCTGGTATATAACCAAGGATTAGAAATTGTGGCACGTCTTTTACGACACCCGGGTACCACTACTGCAGTCAAAGGTACTCGATATATTCAAAAAAGCTGAAGAATGTGGGCTGCATAGGTCGGAGCCAAATTGAAAGTTCAAAGGCCATACGAGGACAATGGCATAGCAGCAGAACGGATAACCGCAGGCAGTACACTCGCCGGCGATGGACAAAGTGTGAGTCGGTCTCTGTTAATTTCCGAGACTGCAGGGCTTGTGATCGTCCTCCTTCTGAGCCATTATGCTGGATCTGAATTGTGGCGGTGGGCTGCGCGATGGAACCTCGGTGGCGAACCAGTGGCCCATGTATATACGGATTGCGATGGAGAGGCTGCGGAATGGAGCAAGACTGCACCCAAGCGCGGTCTTCGTCTGACCATGCTTGCTGCTGTGTTGGTCGGCACGATTATATCTGCATTTCAGGGCGGCCTGGTGATCAGCCATTTGGCGACTTTCGCCATCATTGGGTGCTGGAGCGAAGTCGCAGTTTGGGTAAGATGCTCCAGCTCTCCTAGCTGGCCAGGAACTAACGATCTATGCTGTATAGTTCCTTCTTCTTCTGCAATCCTTGACGCTCGCGCTATGCCCTTCGGCGACGGCATGCTTTTCTTTGTCCTGGAGGGCTGGATTGAGCATGGCGGTCATACTGTTGGTTTTTCTGGCACGGATATATGCTACCGATTCAGTTCTTTGGTCAAACACTATATTTATAGCGTTAACTGGAGCTGAAGGAATTACTGCAGTCGCAGTGTTCATTTCCTCTCTCTCGATACCCCGTCGTCCAGATGTCTTTCGCAACGGGATCCTCGTGGATCGACAATTCACCACAAGCCTTCTCGACTGGATAAGCATTTCCTGGGTCGAGAACGTGCTCCAGGAAACAGGGCAATCCAGTCTGCAAATTGATGATATGCCTGAGCTCGACCACCGCAGCCAAGCCGAAACCGTATACAATATTTGGAAAACAGATCTTCGGCCTCACAAAGATGGCAGCAGCAGGGGATTATGGCGAACAATGATTTCCTCGAACTCGGTTGTGATCGCTACTCAAATCACACTAACAGTCATCCTCTCGTTCCTATCGTTTGCGCCGCAATTTGCATTATGGCGGATCCTCATCCTACTAGAGATGCCACAGAGTCCTGAAGTTGAACCGTTGTGGGTGCCCGTTCTCGGTCTTGGTCTGTCTATTCTAATATCAGCAACATTGAAGACTTGCAAATACTGGATTTCTTACAATCTTCTCGCCTGCAGAGGACAGCAGCAGTTACATTTATCAATTTTTGCGAAGGCAGTTCGCCTTCCATGCGTCGCACCCCCAGAGAACAGCGAAGGCACACTCGATGCTCATAATCCGGTGAACTTACTGGCAGTGGATGTCAAAAATGTGGCCGACTTCCTCTGCTTCTCATTCTTAATCTACGAGTCCCCACTCAAAATGGCCATTGCCCTGACATTTTTAATCATCCTGCTTGGCTGGCAAAGCGTCCTGGCTGGAATTGTCATGCTAAGCCTACTCATGATCGGAAACACCATTGCAGGTAGACGCTATTCGCGCCACCAGGGAATTTTGATGCAGCATCGCGACAATCGGTTGCGAGCCCTGCAGGAAATGCTGCAGGGCATCCGGGAAATCAAGATTGGTGCCCAGGAACGGCGCTGGACGAACAGGATCAATGAGTTACGAGATACAGAGATGCGTGCGCAATGGACTATTTGTTTCTGGCAAATCCTATTCGCCTCGTTAGCTTTAATGAATCCAATTTTGTTGTCCGCTACTTGCCTCTCGGTTTTCGTACTGCTCTCCGGTCATTTATCTGCTGCCACAGCCTTTACTTCCGTTTCAGTGCTGGCTGCGATTGAGGTTTGCATATCCACGCTACCAGACCTTCTCTCATTCCTTCTGAATGCGCGGGTCAGCATGCGGAGGATTCAGTCCTATTTATGCCAGCACGAGCTGAATGTTAACATCCGTCCGTCCAAAGAAGTCATCTTTGAGAACGTCACAACTGCCTGGCCCGGCTGTCACAGCGGCCCAGGAATTCTCCAAGAACTCAATTTGCGGTTCCCTTCCGAGGCTTTGAGCATAGTGACAGGCCCGACGGGGTCTGGGAAAAGCCTGTTTCTAGCGGCGATTCTTGGGGAGACCGACATACTTCAGGGGCGGATATCTGCGCCAGTTGCAGCTCCATTCGAGCTTGTCGCTCAGGACCCCGATGCGACAAACTGGCTGACCGAATCAGCCGTCGCTTTTGTCTGCCAGTCGCCATGGCTCCAGAACACCAGCGTCCGCGACAATATTCTCTTGGGGATACCGATGAACCACAAGCGATATGCACGAATTGTGTTCGCCTGTGCCCTGGATCGTGACTTCTCCAGTTTTCCTGAGAACGATAATATGCAGATCACCGGTAAAGGTGCTAACCTTAGCGGTGGACAGCGATGGAGGGTGTGTCTTGCACGCGCAATCTACTCGCGCGCAAAGACCGTGCTTCTAGATGATATTTTTAGCGCCTTGGATGTCCACACCCGTGAACATATTTACCGGCACGTTCTTTGTAGCGGGCTGTTACGCGGCCGCACTTGCATTCTAGCAACACATCACGTCGATCTGTGCCGGCCGCATGCCCAGTACGTGGTTCATCTAGAACAAGGGACTGTTGCAGCCACGACGACCTGCTCGAATGACTTGTTGACCCCTCTCTCAGAAAATACCGTGGATCAGTACTTGCCACAAAATAGCGCACACATTAGAGATGACAGTGAGATCAATCTCCCGTCAACAGAGATAGTAATCTCAAAAGTCTCCAGTAGAGCCAGAAAGGCCAGGACAACGACACTCACCGCGTCGCAGCAGTCGGCTGCAGTTGCGTCGGTCTTCTTCAAAGTGGGTGCGAATATAATCCAATGGTCGATACTGGGAGTCGCTTTCTTGGCCTATGGAGGACTCATGCTCTCTCGCGTAAGCATTCTTTCGTCACGACAGGAAGTATGTCTCTATCCTTTGCTAACTTTAACAGTCGTGGTGGATCCACACTTGGACCGATAGTTATAAAGAACAACACAGGCCCGGCCACACAGATCTCAAGCAACAAGATCCAGTGGGGTACTATCTCGTCGGATACCTTATTCTTTCCGCGATAACGTGTTTGATGGGCGCATGTCGGACTTATTTCGCATTGTCGGCCGCCCTGAGAGCTTCACAACGATTGTTCCGTAAGATGCTGTCGGCTGTGCTGCTCGCACCGTTGCAATGGCACGATATTGTTTCGCTGGGAGACATCTTGGGCCGGTTTTCGGCAGACATTAATGTTCTGGACGTGCGCATCGGGGACGACCTGAGGGCCACGTTGGAGTATGCGATGGACGTCGCCATCACTATTGTCGCTGGGGCTATCGTTAACCAATACCTCCTTGTCATCTCCGGCGTGCTGCTTGTAATGTTTTTCTGGTGTGCGCGCCGCTTCATAACCGCATCCAGACAACTAAAAAGCCTCGAGAACATGGCCAAGACTCCGCCATTGGAGCACACCGACACTATTATAAGCGGCCTTTCCACGGTGCGAGCATTTGGACAGACTGACGTCGCCACCCAACAGTTTCGCGAAAAGATTTCTCGTCATGCCAGGGCGTTCTGGCACCTTTGGCTCCTGAATCGTTGGTTAAGTTTCCGAATTAATCTTATCGGAGCAGCATTTGCTGCCTTATCTGCGGCGATGGTGGTCTACGCTCCGGGAGTCAGCCCATCTATGGCAGGCTTTGCCATCATATTTACTATTGAGGTTTCTCTGACAATGGCGCTTAGCATCCGCCGATATGTAAATATGGAGCAGGGGCTCAACAGCATGGCATGCATTCAGGCTTACTGCGTCGTTCCCGGGGAGGAAGACATGGCTGGGAATTATCAGGATAGTATCCCAGATTCCTGGCCCCAGCAGGGGACCCTTGAGATCTCGAATCTTGTTGTCAGACACGGTCCACATTTGCCGCCCTCTATATAACATCGGTTTCCGAGCATTTCCAGGGAAGAAGGTGGGCGTCGTTGGTCGTACAGGCGCTGAAAAGTCCTCCCTAGTTCTCTCGCTTTTTCGCTTCCTCGAAGCAACCCATGGGTCCATTTTGATTGATGGGGTTGATATTTCGCAGGTACCACTGTTTCAGCTGCGCAGTCGACTGGGTATTATTTCGCAGTATCCTGTTTTGTTCAGTGGCACCGTACGCACCAACCTCGATCCGTTCCAGGGATTCGAGGATCACGTTCGCCTAGCTGCTCTGAAAGAAGTTGGCTGGCAACGAACAGCATCTAATGGATCCGAACGATCCAAATCCTTGTTGACTGCGCCCAGCGATTCATCTTTCGCGTCGGCCAACTCTTCCCAGACAGGACCCAAACCAAATCCCCTCGACCAGTCTGTCATCGAGAATCTTTCCCACGGCCAGCGCCAAATTCTATGCCTCGCGCGAGCCATCGTCCGCCAACCTAAGATCCTTATCCTAGACGAAGCGACGGCGTCAGTGGATGAAGAGACCGACAATCTCATCCAACGGAGCCTTCGATCGGCACTCAGTCAGCACGAAGCGACGCTTCTGGTCATTGCACATCGGCTGAAAACAATAGCTGATGTCGACCAGCTGCTTGTGCTTGAAAATGGGCGCATTGTTGAGTCGGGTAGCCCTCGGGATTTACTCTTGGGAGGGAACGGTTTTTTCCGGGGCATGGTGGAGCAAGATCCGGAGAGTGGCGTATTGCGAAAGCTTGTTCTCGATGAAGAGGAATAGACTAGAGGTTCTCGAACTGGAAAGTTAATGAAGATCTTACAAATATGTACCACGAAGTTAGGAGACTCCTCACTGGACTCGTATGGAAAGACTTGATTCTCAGTAAACAGCTGGCAAGCTTCCTCGTTCACCTCTTCTATACTCGCGTATTCGCCGTGCCAACACTTCCTGATAATGTTACCATATTAGCCTCGTTCCACATTTAGGAATGTGTCTGGTTCAGCCCAGTGGAGGTCGGCATTCTCCGGGTTGAAGAGCTGTCGGAGTTGAAGAGCTAGTGTTTATGCACAACCCAGCATGCAACAGAGTCGGGAAACCAAGGAAGATGGAGTATCTGAATCCGAACAGTTAAGCAGTTGTAATTTGCGGTGTTATATACATCGAGAGATAAAGAAAATTGGGCCCTTGGAAATGCGGAAGTCGAAGCTGTCCGCCAAGGGTTGAGATATTGTGCAAGAGAAAATTGTCTATAAATATAGTTGAGGTACGGGTTTAAATAGCGGTGTAATTGAGGCTTGAATGCATATGATCTCTAGGGGGTCTTCACCCTTTCGATCCTATGTCTGCCAGCAATCGGAGTGGATCGGGGCTCTTGCGGCATTTGTTGATCTTGAAAAGCAACCGACGCGTCTGTCCGTCGCATTCCATCCACCCACCGCCTGCTGTGATTCTGCCATACGGTCTGTACCGCCTTCTGTCTTCGCCGTCCTTCCTGGTGCTAACCCAAAATGGCTAAGGTTCCCGGGAAACGGGTAAATCCTATCCCGTCGGGCCGCCGGGACCCGATGCCCGAAGGCGGTATAGTGTCGTCCCCATGGACTGGATTGACTCTATAAGAAGCTGGGGGTGAGTTCATCCAGAAATATCCAAATGTGTCGATCGCTCTGAACCAAGGCGCAAGTTCGGATGCCAGCACGGTGGGACTGGAATAGGCTGGTTCGCGCCGATTTCGACGATCATCTATAAGGCCGAATAGCTCTTCAAAGTGTGGGATATTTATAGATCTAATCTTTTGAGAGCTGGTCAACAGCCATGTCACTGGTTCTTGTCAACGATCTTAAGGATCTAACTTGCTTCTTCCTTGGTATCTCACAGTATCATAGCCATGGCTTTAATGGCCTGCTACTCATGACCTTATAGAAATGTTAAAGCCATAGGATGCATGGTCCTGTCGTTCGTCGGAGAGTGGTGGGTAAGATCTCGAGGATGTTCCAGCTTGGATTGAGCAGTAATGCTCGCTAGTTTGATTACTAGCCCACTCCTGTTGATATTCAGCATTTGTGCTGCCTGGAAGAATATACCTAGTGCTAACTTTAACGAAAACAAAATATGGCAGGAGTTCGTGGAGAGATGTTCATAGCTCAAACGCGACCAAATTGTCTGTAGGCTGTTGTCCAAGCGCGCTTTAACCCCTTGACGCGCAAACCGATACGTTCACTTCTTCTTAACGGACCTTCTTCGGCATGATCAACCAGAAGGTGGCATTACGGACATAGCGTCCATCTCCGGTAACCAGGTTCCTTTCCCTTTGCACGTGTGCTATGCCCTCATCGATGTTTAGCTGCCGAAATGTTTCAACAATGAATGACAATGTTCGACTCTTCGAATTCACATCTGGTCGATGGATGTGAGTTACTCAACGATGCTCTTTACTTCATACTTTGATAATATATGCAGGTAGATACAACGAAAGCACCCGTCTTGCTGAGCGGTACGGGGAATTCAATTTAAACATATTTGTAACGTTATTGGCATCGGCGTGGATGGTTGGACCCCTGAGGAGGAATATGAACCTGCCTATGCCCATGCTCGTCAGATGCAACGCGATGGCCTTGCTTCACTTGACACAGACCATGAGCGCGAAATGACGGATAGACACTGGCCATTTGATGACCACAACGAGGACGAGTAGTGTTATTGTCTTCCGTTGCTTAACTACTGTAACTGGGGGAGTCCCATCTCGATCTGGAGCTTGCTATTATAGAGACGATGGATAAGGCGCTTGAAGCAGTAGATACCTATGGTGTTAGCGTCTATAGTATCTCTCAGCTTAAATGTTGATACGGTTGAGGCGCGTGCTCCGACTGAAAATGTCGTCTCTGCTATATAGGCAAACTTACCATCAATAGACCCTTGGGGCCGTCGTTAGATAGACAGAATATAGCTTCGAAGCCCAATTGCCTCTTTTATTGTCAAATTATATACATACAAGTATAGTACTAAAGAGTGATACGCCGGTGTCACAAAGAGCGGCATCCAATTACCACAACGACAAGACCACTAGTATTCTAGAGCCTAGCCACCATTCTATATCGCCCAGGGAAGTTGCACGAAGCATTTAACACTCAGGGAGCGGGTCAGTGTAGACACAAGTGTCGCTGGGACCGCTTCCGATCTCCTCGGGCTCGTCGCCATTGTCGTTGCCCTTGTAGGCAGTGCAGATGTCCTTCACATCGGTGGCACAGGTGTCGGTGATGGTAATCTTGTCGCCGTAGTTCTCGTTGGCCCCGGCCAGCTTCTTGCCGGAGATGGCCTTCACGTTGGAGATGGTTGCGGAGCGTTGGCCCATGGTCTTGCAGTTTCCGCAGGAGCGGAAGAGCTTGCCAAAGTCGTAGACAGTGAAACCATCAATGGTGACCTCGCCTTCGGCGTTGTGCTGTTACAGAGTGCGATTAGCGGTGTTGAAAAACTGAGGATGGGATGGAAGGAGTGGGATAGGCTTACCTGGATGACCTTATCGTCAGCACCCTGGGCACCGCCGCCGGTGATCTTGTAAGGTCCGGATCCCTTCTTGAGGGTGATGGCATCTATTGTGCTTATGTGAGTGTCTGTAAAACCAGGTGCAATCGCTGGACAGTCATACCCTCGCAGACGGCCTCGAACCAGACGTTCTCGAGAGTGCAGGCGCCCTGACAGTGGATACCTTCGATCTGGTCGGCACCGATGATGGCATTCTTCAGGGTACCGCCCTCAAGAATGGAGAAGACAGCGTCGCTGTCGCCACCCTCGGCCTGGCCAGTACACTCGACTCCACGGCCGAAGGTCTTCATGCCACCGTCGTAGACCTCGCCCTCGGCGACCTCATACGGTTCCTTAAAGGTCTCGGACCCCTTGGATTCAGGAAGAGGGAAGGTGTAACTCATGGCCGTAGAGGCTAGGAGAGAAAGGAGGACAGCCTTCTGGACCATTATGGCAGTATTGGATGGATTGATACGAGGGGTCGCTGTATAAAGAAATATGGTTACCAGAACCGGAGAAGAAAGATCAACTCACAGAGTGTACTAACAAAGAATGATTGTGTAGATAATTTTCCGGTGACCTTCTCGAGACGGTCAACCAGCTTTATAGGACGTCTTGGCCGTCATGAACAGGAGTTTCTCACCGACTCCGTCCAGCTTCCTCCATGGTCCTTGGTGGAATTCCAATCGAAGCTCTTGGCTCGTTTCAATATGTCTCTCCGTCTCTTTCCCGGATCCGGTAACTCTGGATTAACGTGAAACCGCCAGAAGTCTTCAATTTTCCGAAATTGACCCAAGACTTCTCCTTTGGGAATTTCACGGGCTGATCCATCAGCCGGGAAGGGCGAGACCGAGCCCTAGCTTCCGAGCCAATATAGCAATGAGCTGCGACCCATGCCCATACCTCCGTGACTATTACGTTGTTAGGAAGTTTTCCGGTCCAGAGGCCTCAACTCTTGGATCCACATTTTGAGCGGTGACTTTGGGGCGTGTTTCTTGTCACATAACATTGGCCGCAATGCTTTGAGATAGGATCAGCGCCGGATGGTGGCATCCGACACCATGATTGATGGCTCGAATGACTCGAATGGCATAAATAACTCCGTACTAATGTCGCCCCAGTCAAGAATGCTATATGCGCCTGTCAGTGAAGGATTTGGCGCGGAACCCCTGCACAATTATGTAGGAAATTAGCGTGGAAATCGTGGCGCAGCATATTCGTCTGACAATGCCAAGATTGAAGATCTATGGAAACCCACTCGTACAGTCTGGAATATAACCAATCTCACCACTTTTAGACGTTAACATCCACCACGCATTGAGTTAGATTCGTGTGGCACCTTGGGATTTCGGACGTTCCTCACACCCGCCGAACGGTCCAACGTGACCCGGCATAACTGCATCGTAAGGTTCGGGGGTATCAAACCGACGGCCCAGTGATCGACAGGTCCCTTCAATAATGGACGTGGCGGCATTACTGAAGAAGCGCTGCTTGTCCGAGGAATCCCGGTGCACGAGTCATGCCCGTTGAAATCCACTTGTGCCAGCCTGCAGGGTAATGACTAAGAGATTCCGCGACAATTACTTACAGGAAAACGAACTAGGAGCAAGGAGGATATATTCCGCACCAAACAAATCGACTCGACTGAGAGGTAATTTCGAGTAAGGAGCGCCAAGAACGCCGTTGAACGTTTCAATACCATGATTGCCGGCCAAGCCACCGATAGCATAATGCATACCCTAACTCAGAGTACTCTGTCATATCTGTGTTGGCAGGGAAAGCAGCAGCGAGAATGGAATGACTAGCACTCTCCTGTGGCGCTTTTACCCTCACAAGCCTTTCAGGTGCAATTGAAGCCGGTGGCTCCTATCACGTTGCCACAAACATAGTCAACTGCTTTGGCTCCGTTAGAGGCCAGAACCAGATCCACTCCATCTAGTACGATGTTGCTGCAATGTTTGACACCGCTACACTGAAAGATAGCTACGGTATTCCTTTTGGTAGTCCCCGAAATTCCATTCACCGTCATATTGCCAATCCCGAACTTGGACGAGGTGAAGGTACCCGCGGCGTCCGAGAAGAATGTGCATTGCGAAATGGAAAATAGAGAACCCCTGAGATCATGCGCCGCCAGGTTAGAGCATGAGAGATCGGTGGCGTCTGTTTGGCCAGGTATCAGTGCTATAAGTCAATGCTTCGACACGATGGGGGCTTGGTACGTACAGCAAAGGCCGCCTCCTCCGCCATTGGGTGGATAGCCTACCTGCCCGCCGGTCCAGGTCTCAGAATATAGCGCATCAACATTGTTGCGACTGTTCGTGCCTATCGTTGGGATCTGAACGGGTCGGACAATCCCCAACGACACATGGCACCCGTTTATATCTTTAGGACCTCGGATATACACAGCCCAAAGTCCACCTGTATGTGTAGACTTTGGAAGCGATAATACTACCGAGAGCAATGGACTGGCGTTATACTTGTGATCATAATGGACCTGTTTGTCTTTTGGCATGCCGCAAGATCTGCAGGAGGGGAACCGAAGCCACCTCGCATCTATGGCAAGATTGCTGACCACGGCCATTCTATTTACACCTATCAGACGTTAGTCCTATACCCTTGGGTTGGGCGTGCGAGACCCAAGTCTAGGGTCGGACGTACCTAAAGAAGACGAGGCAGACAAACACAGCAAACATCCCCAGCGGTCCGACGCGGCAGAAAGGCGGCATTTTGTCACGTGGTCACATAACGGGATAACTGTCACTAGTCCCAAGATGGCTAGCTCTAGTCATCCTCAGGCGTTCTATACGATGGCCTCAGGCACGCACCAGCATCGGCGATTCTACCCCAGACTAACGAGGGCCAGGCAGAAGTGACTGTCGTACCTAAACTCCATGGTGATATCGCTGCATCAATTACGGGGCGATCGGGACGCTTGGCCGTTTGGTGAATTACAATCTATTGTCTCTTTACATGCCGACCTTGGATCAACGTAGATTCAAAGGGGAAGAGCCCAGGAAACGGAGAGACTGAGACAATGAGGAATGCATAACAAGCAGTGGATGAGGCGCCTCTATCAGCGTGAAGGAATCTTACGGCTTGTTTGGAGGAACAGATACGGAGAATGCCACCAGTAGGCAGACTATCTGGCACCAGAGACTATTGTAGAACATCCTACAGTGTGGTATTTATGGAAATGTGAGACCTGCGATCATCACAATTTTTTGATCCTTGCATGATGTTTTCACTTGCTATTCTGAATTGTCCAATGGAGACTCCATCTCAAATTAGGATGCGTAAATGAATATTCCTGTTCACTTGGGTAGCTGGGCTATGTTCTGCAGTGACGACCCTCCCCAACTATTCATAGCTGTAGTGGATTGGCTAATATAATTCCTGAATCAATGATGGCCAATCGCCGTTCAGATATGTGGGACTGTGCTCACCCAACACTGTGGATACAGGAACATTACGGTCTTCCTATCTGGAGTGACCAGTGACTACTCTGGATAGAGATATAAGTCTATCCGATTCGATCACCCATGATCCATATTCACTTGGTGCGCTGGAAGAGTAGTATCACGCGCCATGAAGGCTCGCTTTACCACCCAGCAGCGTTGTATAAGATGGTCCTGTATGCAGAGGATCTTTTGTCTTCCATTCCACCCTCTATCTTCTACACCCTCTTACCATCCTACGCCTCTTTCATACCAAGGTCCAGCTGCAGTTCCCAGCGCGTCGAACATCATTCTACTCCACCTTTAATCTTTCCAACCGCCCCTTTTTCAACCCCCAACTTAGTAAATAATAGAGTCCCCTCTCACTGAGCTATACCGTGAATACTTATCTAACTTGACCTTCTGGTTGATGATCAGGGAACATCATGGCTAAGAGCTTTATCTTGGTTCTTCTTATAGGCCTGCTGGGCCTTGTCATGGGTCTTCCTGCCCAGGACCAGGATGGCAAGTCCCGCGCTAGCCCCGGCCGGATCCTTATTGCGAATAATATGAAGGGCGTCACGATTAGTGCCTGGTCTGTGTCCAACAAAAATGATCGGACGTTCAAGATAGGCCCTGGCGGCGGGACTTACCTCGAGGAGTTCTGCCTCAACCCCAGCGGCGGTGGCATCTCGATCAAGATGAGTGATCGAAACGACCCGAACAACGTCATCCAGTTCGAATACACGCGCAAGGACAACACAATTTATTGGGACGTCTCTTACGTGAACCACAAGCATGGCTCCGGATCATCTATCGTCGCGGCCGGCTTCTCGGTCACTTCGAACAAGCCAGGATGTCCCCAGGTACACTGCAGGCCAGGAGATGAGAACTGCCGCGGTATCTACCATAACCCTCATGACGACTGGGCTACTCACGGATGTCCCCTTGACACTCTCCTTTTCATGAAGATTGGTTAGGCATTGAGCTTACACCAGCCACGAGTGAATAGATTGCTGCATTGCAGCGAGGTGTCTTGGATTATTGGTGAGGAAATAGTCTACGCCATTGAATGAAATCTACGAATTGCTTTTGATCTTTGTATTAGTCGGGGAGGTATGCCCATTATTATCCACGCTTTGTACTTCATAGTGACTATGCATTACATAATAAGAGCTACTGCCTGAGTGATCCTCATGTTTAACGAAACTTGTTTATATTCAACTTTTAACAAGGTCCATGCACACTGTTGCTACTCGACCATTGTAGTGAACAAATGGCACTAATGCTATCTGGACCTGTATGTTCCTCGAAAGCGGCTCTGAGTTCTTTTTAGGTCCTATACCTAGGATATAGAAAGAATGGCTCTATTAGTTGTCTAGTATCATAGTTTATTTGCCATATACAACAAACTCATTTCACAGGGCACAATAAACATCATGCCAGACTCAAAGGTCGACAACCGGGTTACTGACATGAAATTGAAAATAAATTGGTTTATTTCGAAGAACGCAAGTTCAAAGATTCTGTATTCGAAATATTCATGGCTGTTTATAATCATCTATTCCTGCACCTCTATGACGTTACTCTGCTGGAAGCCTCGTACTTACAGTAAGCCGGCTATTTTGAAGCGTTGCAAAAGTCACCTGTTTGAACTTTATATACGCGTTAACGACAATTAAAGGATAAAGTGGCTCGGCCAAGCTGGTCAACTTCTTCCATTAGATAATATTGACGTATAAGACGTTGCAAGAATCACCCATTGCCCAGCTGAGGCTTTTCGGTTTTGTGCTCATGTCGAGAAATAAGTATGCACGCTGATAGATAATGGCATCTTGAACTGATTACTATTGGTCTAACCCGCCCACTCACCCTAGGGATAAGACAGGAAGCCGGAACTATATACAACGGCGTCCTGAGGCATCATCATATACGTCATACGGCGTATAAGAAATCCTACTTCAGCCTTGCTTCAACAACACCAGTGGGCACTCCAGGTTGCTTCCAGACTTTCACCAATATCAGGCCTGCACTGTCTAACAGCCGAGCGAAATCGCTCTCGTTCGCTCTATCCCTCCAAACGTCGTCATGCATTGAACCATCCAGGCAAGTTGCATATCTGCTCCCTTCTCGGGCACAATGAACTCAGGGATCAAGACCCGTGAATTATCGTTCATTGCTTCGATAAGATTCTCTAAGATCTGGCGGCCCTCGGGCTCATTGAGCCAGTCGTGGAAGCAGCGTCGGATGCAATATACCAGTGCACCTGAACAAGAAAGGCTAGTGCTGCAAGTGAGGATGGAGACTGTCCATATCAGTAGGTAGTACGAACCTTTGACAGGCTGCGGCGTAAAGAAGTCATGGGCCATGGTCTCGAGCCCATCTTCCTCGACAGAGGATCCGTTCTCAGCGATCACGGGAGCTCGATCCTGCAAAATAAACCTGCCCTTGAGGTTGGGGTTTGCTGCTTTCAGCTGCCGGAGGATGTGCCCTCTGCCACCACCCATGTCCACCATTATCGCGCTATCGTCAGTCGCTAAAGCACAGAGCGCTTTTTCGAACGGGTAGAGGCCTAGTGTCACCAGCGCTGATCCCTGGGACAGCATGGCGTCGTTGAAGCGCTCGAGTCGATCTTTGTCGCTGGAAATGTTCTCGAATAGGGTCTCCCCGGGGCGATTGGTGACCAGTGCGTAGGGATGATTGCGTAGGGTGTAGTTGTGCTTCGAGTCGTTTTGTTTCAAGAATTCGAAATTGCGCGTCATGGGAGGAAAGAACTCATCCATCCTATTTGGGAGTTAGCTCAGGAACAAGCAAATGTTGTTGTTGCCATACATGCAAGTGTATAACGCACTCGTTTGCTTCTCCAAGTAGATCTCAGAGAATGGAGTGTGGGCATACTCCTCCACTCCTGTTTCCCGGAATGGATCGTTGGGGGTAAGAGCTCTCATGAGTCGAACTAGCTTACATCAGCCGTCGATTGCCTGCTGCCCCCATGAACGAATATCCTCTTTCCACATACCGATAACCTCTTTGTCTATACCAGTATTGGCGGAGATCTCCCTGGCCGACATACTTTGCCCACCCGCCGGAATAGCCTGGAAAACGCCGGCTTCAAGAAGGGTTCTGAGTAAGCCGAAGTATGCCATCTACATTTTATCATGCTCAGCAAGGCTCCAAATTATAGAGAAATACGCTTGTTCATACTTGTTCATACTGCACGAAAGCCATATCAAGAGGACCGCGAATGTTGTGAAGGAGACGGATAGTCTTGGCGACCAAATCGGACTTGGTATTGTAGCCATTCCCTGATTGCTTACTGTATGCTTGGAGTGCATCGCTGACCTGTGCCAGGTCGTTTTGGAGCGAATCCATTTCAGGATCGATGCTACATATCTTGATGCAGGACGTACTAAACACAATAGGCTAGAATGTCGGTATCTCTGAGATCGAGTGTTCAGAATCGAAGATTTGTCAATTGGAGAAAAGGGCGGGGGGAGACAGGTCCTAGTGAAGGGGTTGGCAGGGATTCTTATTCCTCCGTCAGCTGTTTGTGCATGCAGGATTAAGCAGACTGTTTCCCATGGCTCTAGGCAGAATATGGGAGAAGCGGAGAAGACTGATAGATCATCTGTGCGGATGCTGATCGTGGGATAGTTCTGGGTGTCACTGTAGCGTTAGGTTTTCTAGTGAAACTTTGACAAGAGTTGATCACGAAGACTGCTTCTCACTTGTATAATAAGTGCGTGTCTTGCCTTCCTTAGGTCAACGAAGGATGATAACTGATCTATACAGACATACCGAATGGATACGGAGTCCACATATGGAACTTGCGGGTTTACCAGGTGATTGCGTTCAAAAAGGTCTGTGCTCCATCTTGACGTTGTTCGAATCAATGCCACTGACCCAACTCCAGATTGATCTCGGAGAAGAGGTTGTTTACGGCCTCGGTGTCTGGTTCGTCAAGACTGCAATTCTCGCATTCTACCTACGGCTCTCTCCCGAAAAACGCTTCCGCCAGATAAATTACACGATTATGATCTTCGTGGCACTCTACAGCATAGTCAGCGTTGTTATGTTTGTCGTCGGCTGCATACCAGTTGCAGCTACGTGGGATATTACGCTCATGGACAACGCCAAGTGCTTTAGCCAGCTGGACCTGGTCTACGGGAACGCGGCTTGTAACGTTCTGTCTGATCTGATAACTCTCATTTTGCCAATCAGGCTGTGTTGGAGGCTGCATCTTAATCGAAAGCAAAAGACTATGCTAATGGGGCTGTTCTTGTTGGGATCCTTGTACGTCCCAACTGTCAATCCCGACATGTGCGGTGCTAATCTACTCAAGGGCCTGTGTTGTTGCGGTCGTCCGCATCGTCACCATGCTACCGTTCACTAACAGTGGAGACTTTACCTGGTACAAAGTCACGATAGCAAAGTGGTGGTAAGTCATAGCCCTTCCTCTGCCTGTTGACGTAGTCGGGCTTCTCTAATCAAACTGGCTAGTATGATCGAAATTAACGTCTGCGTTCTCTGTGCCTGTCTCCCTGCCATGCGTCCCTTCTTCGTCAAGATCTTTCCCAAGTTCTTTGGCAGCCTGACATCGTCGCATAACAACTACAACTACAAAGGTCGCTCGACGGACAGTTACCGAATCCGACCAACCGGTAAAAAGGCAAATGCTGCCTGGGATAATCTTACAGAGCTGGATACACAACTCCTGACCACTGCTGGTCAGGAAGAGGCGGGTGAGCATGGAAGTAGTAGGACGCGGATGACTACGCCCAAGATGCCTGCAGAGAGTGAACAGCCGGCTATCTTCAAGTCAACCAACATTGCGGTTAGTTATAATAATAGATAGGTATATGCTTGGGTCTTGGGTGGAACTACATGGTGTCTCGGATGAATGGTTTGTACGGCATATGCGATATCGGATAAGGGACAAGGATTTCAGAGATAGTTCTTTAATTTTGTTACACTTCCTCTTAGCAGACAACAGTGCAAGCCTGTAGCTTAACAGGACTGCAATTATATGTCAGTCCGTCTTTTACTACCAGTAAATATGAATGTTCCAGCTGAACTTTCTTCACCGGGAGGGAGTTCAAATAGTATTCGATCTGCTGTATGCAATAACTGTTGAAACGAGGAATCATTTCAAGGTATTGCTGAGGGCAATCAATTTAGTATATCTAAGCGGGGGTCTGTAGGTGCTTGAAGACCCTTGCCGGAAATGTACATTCATTCTAGACGATCTGAAACAAGAGCAGAAACAAATGATATAGAAAGATGCAACAACACCAAAGATCAAACAAAAGATATATCTCAAAGACTAAATTAAATCGCAACCCTCCCCAACAGAAAATGGACTCAAACCGCCGTTTCCTGATGCAACACAATCCTCCACTCCCCATCCGAATGCTGATTCCACGTCGTCGCCCCGAGAGCCCGATACTCCTTGCCGCCACGCATCGCCCTCAACCGATACGTGACAGTGCCTGCCATGAGATCAATGATAATGACACGAGCCTCGTCGAGCTGAAAGGAATCGAATCGATGGAAAGGCGGCTTCAGCAGAGGACTCATATCCCCGACAGTTGTGATCGGACGCTTGGGTAAAATCAGTTGGGCTTCGGGAATGCACATTTCTTCGAACATGGGTCCGGGGTCCGCTGATGTGAGGACCGTCCAAAGCATTTTCTCGTGCAGGAGAAGTGTGTTTGTTATGCGTTCGTTGATGGGTGGCATACTCGGCTGTCTTTCTGGTAGAAGGCGGGTTGGGGCTCATGTGGTGAAGTAGTAGTACTGATATGTTACTAACTCCTACCAACGTCTTGCTTTGCTCTAGCTGCACCCCGGTTTCAACTCTGAAGTGCTTATACCTCAAACTACGGGCAGTACAACGTTTTAAATGGCCTTTTCCATCTGTCGATCTAGTCACGGGCCCTCATGGGATCGGCATCATCGGACACACAAAACACCTGAGCCTGTCATCAATGTTGTCATATGTATATACTGACGGGCAATCAAGATACTCTCTCTTATGATTAATCAAACAAGGACAATGGTAAACCACGATAAGGTAAGATTCGCGGACATGGGTTGTTCATCAGACTGCAGCAGACATGGCGACGTATATAAATCATGGGTGCATCGCGGAGAACACTTGAATTCGGTATGCGCATGCCAGACAAACAAACAAAACATTCCCCTCGACCGCATGAGTATAGATCTATAATATTATAGACTGAGCACAGATGTAGAGTATATAGATGCCGCAAATGCAAAGCCCAATACACAGTCCTTAGTCTATTGTATGGTATGTCTAGGTATCCTAGAGCGGGTCCTAACGACAGTTGGAAAAGTAAATTCACCGATGGCCGTCCCAAGGTCAGATCATTAATAGGGTTTACCCACCAATACCACTACACGTACGCACTTTCAACAAAGTCAGCAGATCCACGACAACCGTCAAAGAAAGCAGGTAGACATGGACAGAGGTACTTCGTGCCAAGAAGCCAAGCCTAACAGTTTAGGTAGCTGATGCGCGCTAAAACATCTGACGTGTGCAGCGTAGCCTCGTCAAGTCAACAGACCTGACCTGACCATGTCGAGTGCATCTCCAAAAGAGCACCCTATCAAACAGATCCTAAGCTGTCGATGCTGCGCGACCGGAGAAACCGTCATTTCTCGGCATAATGGGCCACCCTAAGGAGCCGACATCGCGTCTGTTGGCCCTGCCAACCGAGTTGCTTCTCTACATCGCGAGCCACCTACCCATCCGGAACTTCTACGCGCTCGTCCAGGTTTCTCGACAGACGTTTGCTGTGTTGAACCAGTCGTTGTATTTAAACCGATATGATCATTCGCCTGGCGACGAGGACTCTCCCCTGCTGTGTTCAGCGATGGCAGGGAATATAGACACGTTCCGAAGGGTCCTGCAATATTCGCCTCCTGGGTATCTCTGCGACGAAGATAAACGTGACGCGCTCATGGAAGTCACTGAGACTGGCGATGAAGAGTTTGTGCGCGTCTGGCTTGAGCAGGGATGGGGGGATCGGATTCGTGGAACGTGCCCTTTGGCGCTGCAGAGGGCTTGCGAGAACGGACATTTTGAGATTGTGAAGATGTTGCTGGGTGCTGGGTGGGACATTACAACACTCCCACCGAGTCTGCAAGTGTTTGTTCGTGATCCAGAGAAGCTGCGATGGCTGGTACGTCGCGGAGCGATTATGGTACCGACGGATGGATCCTGCAACATATTGCCCGACGCGGCTTGGAATGGGAATCTCGATATCCTGGAGCAGTTGCTGGACTACGGCGCAGAGATCGACGGTCATGACGGTACTGGGAAAACGGCACTGGTTGCTGCGGTCAGAAATCGTCATGTTGATGCTGTTCGATTGTTGCTGTCCCGGGGGGCGAACCCAAACCTCGCCAACGACAACGGAGCCACCCCGATGCATGCCCTGGCAACGGCCTACAATGCAGAAATATATACTGCTATGGTACAAGCTGGGGCGGATATCAATGCGACCGACAGGTTTCAGAAGAGCCCGCTCTTGACGGCGACGCGATCCAACGAGAGCAGCCCTGACGTGGTTCGCCGGTTGGTTGAGGATGGGGCCCAGGATCTCACCAACCAAGGATGTCTTCCACTGAAAAATGCACTGATGAGATGGACATATGGACAAGAGACAGTGCAGGTTCTTCTAGACGCCGGGGTTCTCAAGATGGAGGCGTATCAGACGCCGTTAATACTTGTCTGTGCCGCAGCGCGAAATTATCCGGAAATTGTGCAACAGCTGCTTGATGCTGGAGTGGATCCGAACACGCAGTCGGAGATGGATCAACTGACACCGTTAATGGTCGCTAACTCTGCACAACACGAGAGAGTCTTCCGTCTGCTGCTGCCTCATATAACTGATTTCGAGGTCCAGAGTCAGTCTGGGCGAACAGCTTTATCATTCGTTCTGGAGAAGGGAAGCAAGGAGATGATACGGCTCTTGATGGAGCGGACATTGGATGTCGATGGCCCCGACTACGAAGGAAACACCCCCTTGATTTATGCTGCCATTGAGCAGGACTCGGACGTTGTGTCATGGGTCTTACAGCGCTGCCACAACGTCAGCCAGGCTGGCACCTTTGGCAAGACGGCGCTTCATTATGCCGTGGAGCGCGACGAGCAACGGACCATTCGGCTGCTTCTTGAGAGAGGAGCTGCCACGAATGTACATGACGTTGGCGGCTGGACGCCCTTGGTCGTGGCCGTACAGCAGCAGCACGTGGGCACCGCGAGGATATTGCTTGGTTGGGATGCAGATAGGATACAGAGGGAATTCTGGGAGAGTACTAAGGCTCTGCACTGGGCGGTTGATAACCAACACGTTGCTATGGTTGAACTGCTCCTACAGTGTGGCGTCGACCCTGACGCAGTCGAACACCTCCATAGCCAAACGCCTCTTATGAAGGCTCTTCACAAAGGCAACGAAGAGTTAGCGCACCTCTTTCTGAGATACGGCGCCCGAGCCGATATAGCGGTGGACGAGGAGACTGCTCTAATGCACGCAGTGCGAAGGGGATGGGAGAGTCTGGTGGTCCAGCTCCTGAGCAAAGGTTTGGACATTGAATTCAAAGATGGGGACGGGGCGACGGTGCTATCGTGGGCAGCCATGGAAGCGAACGCCAATATCATGCGCATATTGCTGGACAATAATGCCAGCCCGCACATCAGCAATAACAAAGGAAGTACACCACTTGCCTACGCATCCATCACCGGTCAGACTGAAATGGTTCGTATCCTGGTGGAACGAGGGGCAGAGGTGAACTGCCAGGATGTGCGTTATCAAACACCTTTAATTCTGGCTGCGAGTACTTGTCACGGGGAGATTGTTGAGTGTCTCCTGCTCAAGTCTGCGAATGTTGACCACTGTGACCACATGGGCATGACTGCTCTGGCGCACGCAGCGGTAGAGGGAGATCTCAAAGCCACAGAAGCTCTCCTACGTTATGGAGCATGTGTGGATTTGGCCGATAAAGACGGTCGCACGCCTCTATCCTTGGCTGCCCAAAAGAACAGGGTTGATGTTGCAAAGGCGTTGATTGAAGCAGGATCCGACATTACTCGCTCCGATGCGCACAAGAAAACACCGTTGTCTTGGGCATTGGATGCGGAGAGCGACTCGATAGTTCGGTTGCTTTATGAGCGATTGTGCGTTTAGGGGCTGGAAAGGGAATGCAATCTTATTTAGACGTTGTTTCTCAGCGAGCGCTGCTTAACGACCCAAAAGGTTGATACATACAGTCATCCCAGTCCAAGATGGAAATAATCAGTCCTGCCTGCGTCGTAGTGCGAGATCGTGTTTGAAACAGGACGATAGAAACCCAGAAAGAGGAAAAAGGAAGCATGAAGGGCATGGCCGTGATCATAAGGGGTGTTCTCTGCTTGTTTCTTTACGAATCTAGGAAATACTATTAAAATTAAGCTAGTAGGTTAGACAGAATGTGAAAGTGAACGAATCAACTTCCCTCATCCCACACATTGCTTCTATGGCGCCATCGCAAACCGTCTCTTGTCACGTCTAGCTCGCCAACTCATCTTCAATACCAACGCGATAACCACCCTCGTCTTGACGACACCCGTTGATACTCCTCCACAGCCGGAGTGAGCGGCTTCATCATGTCCTCCGCCTCCATCGATCTCATCGAGTACCTGGCCGTCGAGATGAGCGGCGTACTCTCCTCTGCTTTCGTTCGAATGTAATAATGCTCGTCTTCAGGCTCCATGCCAACGAACCATTTCTCCTTGAGGTGTTCCCCGTACGGCCCAGCACCACAGGCGCCGTCCAGCTTTGACGTCGCGGGACTGTTCATCGCCAGAGTGAATAGATTCTGTGGGTCCGTGAAATCAGTCAGTTGTCGCCCTTTAATCAGGACCATGTACACCAGGCAAAACGCGCTAGTGATGAATGCCAGCCCCAGAATCACGTAGAAAACATAGTGCCACCTCTCCGTCCCGCTGGACTGATACCCTACGACGCTGACGGACGCGCGGAAATACTGCGGCACCGGGCTGGGGACGGTCGCATTCTTCGGCTCCTTGCTGATGTCGGTGTAGTTCCAAAAATGCACGAACGGGGCGTTGACTGAGCTGAGGATAAGCGTGTTACCGGCCATTACGGCGAGCGCTTCTGCAATCGAGGGGGCGTTGGCGTTGAGGGTGTCATTTTTGGGCGTCAGTTGCATGAGTACCCGCGAGTTGCTGGCCCGCCCATTGGTGATACCCGAGTTGAGACTCATTGCCGTTGCCCAGGAGTGCGCGGTGTTTTTCCAGTCCGGGTCCCACGCACCGTCTGGGGCGTCGGGGTATTCGTGATCGTACCGCCATTCGTCGCCGGGGGTGTCGCATGCCGTGCTGAATGTGGCGCCGCGGATGGATGCCGAATACCGCGTCGAGCAGCGGGGACTGAGCTTGGCTTTCATGGAGCAGAGGACGTATTCTGGGGTTCGGTTTGTAGGAGCGTGGCCGAGGAGGTAGAGGGAGTCGCCGTAGTAGACGGAGCCGTTGACGATAGTGTTGTATGGTTCAGGGAACTTCCCGAAGATGGGAGGGCGGGCATTGTATTTCTTTCCCCATTGGAATAGATCGTCGACGACGGTACGATTAAGCCATGATGGGTAGACAGGCACATCTGTAAGCTGGTTCAGGGTCCAATTGTCCGGGTTGAAGCGCGAATGTGGCCATTCTTCGTAGATCAAGGGGCTGAGTTCTTTGGCAGACATGCCTGCACACAGGACGTTCACTGCGGGAGAAGGCAGTCGAGCTGTTAGATCGAAATTGCCCTCCGAGGAGATCTTGGGACGATGAAACCCGTTGTCGGGGTTGTTGACGGCACCGACCACGCCGCCGTGAGGCATAGCTGCAGTGACATTGATGACCATGCGCCCGTAGCGCTTCGATAACTCGGTGATATTTGTCTGGTCGATCCAAGCGCCTGTTACGGTCGTGTTGTCGAACATGGTTCCCACCGGATGCGGGCGCTCTTTCTGGACGAGTGATGCAGAGTTGTTCTTGGAATACAGGGCGCTCCATTTCGAAAGATAGGCGTGATAGTTGTGGTATGCCTGGCTGACGTGCAGCAGCTCCAGACAAGCGTTCCCTCGATCCTGCTCTGACTCCGACGGGTCAATATCGTGGGTAATCAAGGTCTCGCAGTGGTTGCGTAAGTCATCGGGCCAGGCAAACTTCGCGGTGACGTTTCCTGTCAGCGTACGGTCTTCGTGTGGGCCTTGGAGGAGCTTTGGTGATACTGTGGCGAGCCTAGGTTAGCAAAGCGACACTTTCGCCTTGGACTCGTCAGTGCAGCAATTGGAGTGCTCACCCAGGGCCTCAGCAGCGGTAGTGTAGAGCATCGCGACGACAGTAGCCGTCAAAGTAAGCATCCCAAGCACAGTCCACGCCGAGTAGCGCAGGGCCTGAGAATGAATGATCATCGAAGCCGGTTGCATAATCCAAGTGCGCATACTTAAATCGGAGATGGTGATCCCGTCGGATCCTTTCTTGATTGCACGTCGACTCAGGAATTGCCCCAGAAACGCGACAAAAACGCTGACATACGCCAGCTCAATCGTTTTGGCGAATAAGGCACTGAGCAAATTGGCGGTGGAGGGCTTAAGACCGCCGTCTGTACCGATCGATTCCCCGTATCGCGGCCTCAGCCAAGAGACACAGAAGTAGATCCCAGAAACCACGGTCGAATAGATGGCTAACACGAACACGGTGATGGGCACCCACGAACAACGGCGCTGAACCACTCGCTTCTTGCAGGAGCATTTCGTCGCGTTGAAATTGGCATCGACAAACGACGCTTCCCTGGAGTGGTGTGCCCGTAGAGTTTGCTGCTCCGAGAAGGCAGGGGAGTAGATGCCTTTCGCCGGGGTCGGCTGGTCCAGTTCACGACCATCGCCGTTGGATACCAGGCGCTGTGTGGAACTGCTGATTCCCAGCCCCGCGTACGCGGTAACGTCCTCTTCCTCGTGCGGCGTTTGTGCTCGTTCGTAGCGAATATAGGACCGGTCAGACGGAGAAGTCGGATCAAATGGACTCCACGACGTAGCCGGTCGGTCGGGCCGGAAATGGGACGAGCGAGAAATCGAGTGGAGGGGAAACTGCTCGGACTGTCCGGACGACATGGTGCTCAGCGACCGCCACGGTCATTTCCAGGGAAGCAGAACGAAAAAAAGACTCCGCCTGGAAGGCGTGCGTACATATGAAAATCGGTTGACGGGCAGGCCATAATTTAGCCCACGAGATGGAGCTTGAGCTGGCTTTATGGAGATGAAAACCCGGCTGGCTGGACGGGCCTGGATTCTCCCTTTCTCAGCCTTGTCTGGTGGACAGGCGTTCGTGTCCCTCGGCCACCAATCGTCCAGGGCCGGGGTCTGGGGTCTGGTTGTCCGTGCGATAAGGAACGCGCCATTCGCCAAGATCGCTAGTCTGTGAGACGTTGGTTGTGGCTCTCTCTGTCCTTTTCAGGCCCGATTTCAAAAAGGGTCAGGAAATCCATGTCGGATGCACAGCTGGACGCGGACAAGGCAACGTGATGGTTGGTTATTTGATCGAATCTGCGATGGAAAGAAACAGTCGATCCGTCGACAGCTGGAATCCTGTCAGCCCCTATTTCATAAGGCTAACACTGGCCACTAACCGCCACCTATAACAAAGCCCACTTTGCGGCCTGCTTAGCCTCCAGATCGACACCACAACATCCTTGGCGTTCGTAGGCGTCCAGTAATCGAATTTACGCTAAACATAGTAGCATCCCGGTGATGCGTGATACCATGAGCCCTAATTCAATGAGAAACATAAGGAAAGCGACGGCACGAGAGATGAGGAGCGGATGGCAGTCCCTTCGTGCTGGTGTTGCTGTTGAGATGGTGGCCATCGGATGACTAATCCACCCGGCGGAGTATCGTTAGTCCGGCGGCTGTATAGTTACTAGTATTCACCAGCAGAATAGGGGATCTCTCTTGGTCTTGTGGCCATCCACCATACCACTCTGCTGGCTCTGTTGCACTATTCAACGGTTTATTGATATAGTCCGGTAAGTCCATCTTGCCGGAGAGCCTGTCAGACCCGGCAATGGAAATCCTGGACTGGTTTGTAACGACATATCCGGAACTTTTGAACAAAAGGGACCGATACAACCGAACGGCCTTGTGGTATCTTCTGCGAAGTGAAACGACGAGTCTTGCAAAGGTCCTACTAAAACACGATATAAAAGTCGGATTCGAGTGCTACGATTGTGGCATGGATGAACTAGCCGCAGCACGAAAGTATTGCGAGCCTTTGGCGCCCTTGATTGAGTGGCGACTTGAGCAAATGGAGCCTGAGGTGATTGATGGGCTGTTTCCGTCTGAGCTTGAACTGGGAAATTGTCATCCAATTCGCCAAAATAATTTGGTCCCCAGTGCTAATGCTGAAGATGCCTCTTCCAACACAGGATGCTCTAAATTGGAGTATCTAACATAAAGTGCACATAGGAGTCAGAACAAGTAAATCAAACCAATCGCTTCACATTATCATAAGGCCTGATGAATTTTTGAAGTACTATGAATTAGCGACGTCTATTATGGAGGCCTGTCAAATTATATTTGACGGCGTGTTAGTGGCGCTAATGGAGCAATCACTCCGAGGCATCCCTAGCGAATCTGGTTCGAAGCCAACTACATTACCGACAGCTAAAAGAGGCACATGGATTGAGTCATGAATTTCATTTCTGGCTGCCTGGTTACTTTCAGGGTAGGCCTGAATGGTTTTACTCCACCATCCACATTGGCTTCACGGCTAACACTGCCAGGTCGCGCAGCTGATTAAGATTAAACCCCGAGCCCAACCACGTTGCGCTAGGCATCTCGCATCGCAAGGGTAAACCCGGTGGGGTTTCGGGTGGCTCTAATCCTGCAAATAATGTGGAGTCGTTGTCAACGGTACTGCCTGACGTATTGACAGAATCCTGAACGGAGGAATCATAATCACACCGCGTGGTTCCGACATGGAACTCGCCTGAGATGTCGAGTGTTACGGCTTCGAAATATGTGCTCGGACTTGACAGATGGATACGGGAAATGCAAATTACGGTGCATTTACGCGGAACAAGGCGTTTTTGTGGCACACCGTACGCCTCACTATATTCTCTAGTCGAGAGAAGGAAGGGCAGCTGGGAGGGCCCTAAACACGAACTTCAGTCTCACGTGCATTCATATGCACATACTCCGAAGTATGGTATTGCGCCGTCACCATACTTTTGCCCATCTGCGGCTGATGTACAGGGCCCAGGATCCAAATTCATTTCACTATATAGGAAGCAATGATGTTGGTGAGTGCCATCCTCTCTCATCCCGGTGAGGTCTTACCATTCTGATTGCCTCTCCAAAGCAGAAGATTTGGTTTTTACTAACAGATACCTCTGCCGCTATTCATTGATACATAGGGGCGTGGTGGTATCTCTTCACTGGGGCCCGAGAAGATCCAGTATCAATATCATCTGGTTAGGCTCCCGTAGCCCGCTCGCAGGCTAATGGGCTGCTGATGATGTACAAGACCAGAGGTAAACTATTTGAGATCGTTTCACTTGACAAAAGATATGTATTCGTGTCATCACCCACTCATATCCGGGAGTTGGAAATGGCACGGGACAGCGTGATATTTCTGCACGCTGCATCGGGCCATGTTTGTGGATCTCTACTGCCATAGTATTCTCATGCTAACGGTACTAGATGCTACAACCCCAATATACTATGCATGGATTCAATTGGATTATGGAAACGGCGCTGGTGGATTCGGATTTGTACGAGTCATTCGCACTCTTTTGACACGGGACCTGCCTCAGATTATCTCAAAGGCTACTCTGCTAGTGCGAAGACGTTTGGCTGAGCTTCGGTCAAAACATACAGCGACAGATGGTATGGCTATTCAAAACACAGTATCTGTCTACATTTCTCTGAGGCTGTATAGGCCCGTGAACGTCCCTGTATACGACATGGTTCTTAAGCTTGTCGCCATGTCAAATGGGTTATCGTTTTTTTGGTCCGAGGCTGGGTATGTTATCATAGTCGCAGCATTTCAACAAAGGAAACAAATGTGTGCTAACATCGAATAGCAAGGGATCAAGCATATCGTCCACGAATTGATGGCAATATGGTTTGGGTCCGTCCATGGATTGGCAATGGTAGCTTTCTTCAATCAACTCTTTTATTATAGACTATGTCCGATTAATTTTCCATAATGCAGACACTCACATTTGCCATTCATGACCTATGCCTACTCCCGGAATATATCGAACCACTCAGGCAAGAGCTCGAAACAGACTATAATGATTTTGAAAACACAGCCGCTGGGCTCCCTCTGCTAGATAGCTTCATAAAGGAACCAGCCCGTCTCACCCCAGTTGAGTCTTGTATGTCTGCTCTCAAGTATCCCATGCCGGCACTGGATGCAACTAACTAAGAAGTCAGTAAGTACTCGCCGCCAAGCCCTCCAACCCTTCATTCTTTCCGGGGGGGCTAAAATTAGAATGGGAGACTGGACCTGCACCCCAGTGCATGCGATCATGCTAGATCCAGATCACTATCCTGAGCCTCATCAATTCAACGGCTTTCGGTTTGTCGATCCCGGTCTGCTCCCTGGATCAAAACCGCTTCAACCGCGAACGTCCAAATTCACCGACGTGGATGACACCTGGCAGATGTGGGGGACTGGGCACATGGCATGGTAAGCAGCCCTCTTTGTTCGAGCTGGATTTTGATACCGGCCGAGCGTCTACTGATAGCAAATCATATTGCAAAGCCCCGGTCGATTCTACGCCACCGCAGTCATGAACGTGATTCTGGCGCAGATTATCCTAGAATATAATTGTCATCTAGAGGATCCGAGCGCTCCTCATTCCTTTACCTGGAGGCCTAACAGGGTGCCTAGAAAGTCGACTAAAATGGTTCTCGAACTCCGGTCGGTCGCATGGGGATATGGTCAAATTCAGGGTTCTTGGCATTGTCTTTGTCTTTGTTAGATTGTGTATTGGGCTGACTCTGTATATCGCATTTCTGTCTATATTTATCCTTTTGACTCGGAGGAATTTGTTGGTTCACGGTTCGCCGACCACCTCTTGCCCTTTTGAGCTGCAGTGTTAAACTTTGCGTGGGTGTAGCTAAATCCACATTGAAGGCACTCTGGTGTCAGCTGGGAATAAACACGAACACCCAGAAAAGGTGGCTCGATGAATATATATTGTTTCAGATTTCTATGCTTAGTTATTACCACACAGACAGCCTCGCCTTCCGAGTTAGAACAGCCTGGCCCAAGACCCTGGACAATGGTGTATATATTCTGTCTCGGGCACTTTGTCTGCGTTCAGGATTGGCAATCGATCTCACCTATTTCAAACCCAACCAAAGCAGACACACCTAATCATCCATCTATAGCCCAATGATCCTTCTCACATATGCCGATCCGCCGGTCCATATGACCAAATGTGCGGTTGCTGAAGCCGAGATTGCTTAATGCTGTTCCTTCGCCCTTAAATGCCCGATGTAATTCTATTGATTTTTTCTCCGTATTCTGGGATTTCCTGAAAAGGAAGGCCGGCATTCTTGCCACCCCACGGATCGGCCCGCCCCTAATCCCAGTTCGGGTTAGCCCCTCTGGCCGCTGCTCGACATTTTCGTAACTTTTCCCGCAGTGAATTGCAATTTTTGCAAAGGCCTCCACGGGTCAGCACGCTGTTGATTTGCATTCTCTGCAGTCACGCCAGCCATGGATATATCGCAGGTCTCCAAGCAGCTGTCCTCTAGACCAAAAGCATTCCCAAACTGCTGCCTATCCATTTCTACAGCCTTAATATCTTACCTCTCCTTTCTTCTTCCGAAAAGACCCTCGTTCACTATTTCCATCGGTAGTGGATCCGGCCTGCTCGAAGCTCTCATCTCTCATCGCCATCAGGATGTCTCAGTAGAGGGCGTCGAGGTCAACGCTACCTTGAATCGATATATTCCGGCTAGCCAAATGAACATTGTCCATGGGACGTGGGACCTGCAACCCCGTGCCGCGGAGGCCGCGGCATGGATGTTTGTTTATCCGCGCGAACCGAGACTGGTATCAAAGTATATCGACCAATTCATGAATAATGACCTCGAGACCATAGTTTGGCTAGGTCCGAGGGCTGATTGGGCTGATCATGAACGGTGCTTTCGAGGCACTGCGTTTTCCGAAATTCACGTGCAGGAGGACGCTGGGCTGGCGGAGTTTGAGATGTTGGTTGTCGTGAGGAGGGGACCCTGATTTTTCTGGGTTTTCTTTTTTAATTATATATTCTGACAGAGACTGCCTGTCGGGATAGCTAGAGCTCTGGTGAAAATGCTTGTATTCAGGAGGTGTGGAAGGTAGAGGAAGCTCAGCTAAATAAACAATGTGGCTCATGTGACCAGCCACGTGAGCAGCCATACTGGCAAGCTCCAACATATTCAATTTCAGTCCAGGGACCAGCTCCATGTATATACGTATATACATCTCTTTTCCACCTATTTCCCCAACACTAAAAGTCTGAACCCCCCCCCCCCTGAACCGGTCCATGCCTCAAGAAGGATACGTTGTAGTAATGGTAGTCTGATAATGATCGACAGTCCCAGCAAATAAATATAGAAATCACAGCTGCTTAATAACCGCTGCAAGGTTTGTCATATTCTGGAGGAAGAAGTCATTCTCTCCTTTAACAACCTCCATGTCCTCATTAATATCGTCGGTCCACCTGTGGATATATATGGTTTTCATCCCGGCTGTCTTCGCACCACGAACATCATAGGCATGGGCCGCGACAAGGACTGCTTCCTCCGGTTTCACATTCACCAGTCGCAATACCTTATGGTAGCTCTCTGGAGCAGGCTTGTACACACCAAGCAACTGACTCGAGAACAGCATGTTAAATGATAGACCCGACGACTGGCAGAGGTCGAGTTGCAATCTCGTGGTCCCGTTCGCATGGACAAATATTTCATAGCCTTCTGCTTTGAGCTGCTGAATTGCTGGGGCAACGTCCGGCCATGCTGGCATCGAGTGCCATGCGGCTATACACCGCGCCCGTGTCTCTGTATCGAACAGGTGTTTGTGGCCTGGACGCTTCTCTAATAAACTATCGAGAGTCCTTTCCAGGGTGACTTCGATGTCCTCGACAGGCTGATTGGCAGCGATGCGTGCGGCATTGGCGTCGAAGTAGTCGTGCCGCCATTTCAAAGCGATATCCGATCTTTCACTTTCTGAAATAGACTGAGGTAAGGCCCTGACAGTCCCGCTATGCCAGTCCAGGCAGGTGCCCATGAAGTCAAAGAAGACGGCTTTTATCTTTGTTGTTGCCATCTTGGGTTATGTTCAATTGTTTGTATTGATCAAGTACGATATCGTAAATAATTAGTTATAACTATATCCTTGCTGACTTCAATCGTGCTGACAAATGTGCATACATAACTAGTTACGTCATTAGTTCTTCGTAGAATTGCCCAACAGCTACCCCATGTGCCCATTGGCTGGGACTACGCACGTTTGAGTTTGGCTAAAGGGGATTTCGTAAGTATTGGCTTCTAAAAATACATATACAAGGCTGGGGTACTTCGACATTTTGACATTTCTCTGTCATATGTAGTCTCCTAGAAGATGCTCCACTGTAGGAAGCAAGGGGTTGCCGTCCCACTTCAGCAGAATCTCTGATATCTTTACTCTTCCGGCCCGCCCAGTTACCCCCCACCATTTTTCCAGGTTGTCTGCCATTCGATTCCTCGGCTAGTTTGCGGTCTAGCTTTCCTTGGTTGAGTTATTAGGTCAGGTGGAACATACAGACTCAGTAATTTAAATACTAGTATCACCCTATGTACCCATTTCGTTCTGCTTTTGACATATATTTTATTTTAGCCCCAGTGGCCTTCAATTGTATATAGGTTGGAGGCTAGATACTACGGTAAACGAGGTGTCCAACAAATCATTAACTTAACATGCACCCGTAGATTAAGAAGTATGATCTGGCGATACGAGGTATCCCGAAAACACGAGTCTGGTTGTCATGTCAATTTTAGGGCGTGGCCATGCCGCGTGGATCCCTCTTTGAGGCACAGCCATATATAACCAGTTCTTGCCTGCATTTCATTAATATATCCTACAACACATCAAGACACCCTCTCCTGACAAATTCACATCGAGATATCAGTTCACGGCACTGGCAAAATTCAAACATGCCCCCTCAGCCCACAAAGGTCTCAATCCCCGACTCTCTGGCCAAAGTTTCCAAGCACTGGTCTCCAAAGCTTGTTGCCTCGCTCAACAACGCCTATGATATTAAGATCGTGAAGGTCGCGGGGGATTTTGTCTGGCACAGCCACGCCGATACAGACGAGCTATTCTACATCCTGTCAGGAAATCTTACCATAAAGCTGCGCGAACCCGAAAACGATGCAGCTAGGGACTTGGAGGACGTGAGCTTGTCAGCGGGCGATATGATTGTTATTCCGAAAGGTGTTAGGCATTGTCCAGCTACCGTGGGAGGCGAAGTTGCTATTATGCTAATTGAGCCCTCCGGGGTTGTGAATACGGGGGATGCGACCGATACGAAGGGATTGCAGAATGCAGTGGAGGACTTTCGCTAAGGGATCATGAAATCGAGCTCAAAATGAGCAATGAGGATGTGTAGGTAATAGAATACAATCGAAATTGATCTAGCAGTTTCAATAGAGATATATATTGCTTCAACTTTGCTGAGGCTCTGTGTGCGACCAGGCTGAACCCCTGTTGACCATAAGATCGCGTGGGTGTCAAGATTCAGTATCCCGTGCATAGTGCTCGCGGAAAGCCATTTTGCATATCACTGCGTCTGGAAGACTTCGCTATTATCTGGACAACTTTTACAAGCACGAAGATCCACTGGCCACGGTGCCATGGATTGTTTGCATAGCTGGGGCCGTCACACCGAGATCTGACCAACCAGGCCTATTGGCCGTTTGCCAGGGCGATGTCAATATTCTGTATTTGTTCTAAGCGCCCCGGAGAAGTGGCAGGGGGGTTCTACAGATGAATTCCCGATATCGATTTGCCCAGCGAGCTCCGCCAACGCAATGACAATGCACTTCGGGGGCCGCAGAGTCCGCGTGCCATGCAACTACGAAATGCAGGGTACAGCAGAGAGAGGAAGCACCCAACAGGGCGAGGCTGAGCCCGGGGAATTACATAAGATTAATCGCGATCTGGGACGTGGTGGGAGGTTCAAACCAGGTGCGGTCAAGCCTCGCATCACCTGAAACTACATCCCAGGATATTATCCCAAATCGGGAATGGCCATCTGGATGAACCGGGGTTAAAACGGATGAGGAAATTACCCAATTGATTGACTAGTGTACTTGTACTTGCTAGTTCATTATGATTAAGGTACAGTAGAAAGTAGAGATGACGAGGCCGCTTTGATGAAGAGGATCAGCTCACGAACGCCCAACGACATACTAGAGATTCCCTTCAATATCCTGGAATCTTTAGCATGGTTGCTAGATTCTACATAATTCCAACAATTTATTACTTCGCGTTCTCGCAGCCCAGTGCAAGAGTTCCACCCTGTATCTTGTCAGTAGGAGACCTCAATTGGTGGGACAGGTACGTACCAAAAGGTTGATCTCTGAGCAGCACTGAGGTTCCTCGCATTTCCCATCGTCCGGGTGGCCTGTAAAACGGATTAGCTAACTGTCCTTGTAAATACCGGTGCGAGGCTGGAAGCCCTACAGAGGAGACCAATAGAGCCAACGATCTTGGCTGCATCGATTCCCAGGGACAGCAAGATGGGGTCCAGAAGAGGATCCGCAGGAGTGGTGAGGGTGCCGCAGCACAGAAGAGGAGGAATGCATTTGCTGTTCTTCTCGCCATCATGGCTGGCGCCTTGAGTCTTTCCAGAGTTGGCAATCTCCTTGACCTTGTCTTGAAGGGCGACTTCATTCTGGTCAGAAGGGAGTGCGGACACCATGGTTCCAGTGGCAATGAGGAAAGAGAGAGCCATGGCGAACTTCATTGTGAATAAGAGGTCTTGTAGAGCTTTCTGATGAGAGAAGAGAGATGGGGAAACTGTGTGTGAATAGTTGAGGGTAAACGAACGGATTCCCTCCCCTTTATATACCCTAGAGGAAGAGAATTATGACTAACACAATCTCATCCAGGTCGACTATAGATCGGGAATCATGAACAGTATCTGACGGGCTACTATCTTACCGCTGCTCCGATACCACTCATCTCTTGGACTTCAGCACAAACTTCACGATCGATCACATGGCAACAGCCAATGGCATCTGGGATCAGTGGTACAAGGCCTGTGTTTCTCGGGGCTGAGGAGTGGCCAAGGCCAATCGAACCCACAGGGTTTGATTCAGGTACCATGGTAGGCCTCACATAAGAGATAACTGTTCCAATGCCACCGAGCCAAGATATGACCAGTCTAGCTTGATGACACTATAGAAACTCATTTGTCGGTCTTGGCGCCAGGGGTGCTCTCCGGTGCTGGCACCCCAGTCCCGGAGAATTGCCAGGTACAGATCGCGGGCAGAATTCCTATCTTCCCGGGCCTTTTCCCCTAATATTATCCGGGATAAGATGTTCTCCTGATTCGGTTGTAGTATCTGAGTCGACGTGCCAAGAGCTCCATATTCCCTATCAAAGTGGGTCTCGGAGGCTCATATGGCACCAAATCGGATCCATCCAATGTTGGCGATCAGCCGAAGTCCAAAAAAAGGGGGAAAGTTTATATCGTGAGTTCATGATAAGGGTTGGTTAACGAGGGGTCAGGGAGAAAGCGACAGGATTCAGGGTCTCCGGTACTTGAAATCGGGTCTTGATCTTCAAGGCAGGAGCCCGATACAGGTAGCCCCGGCTATCGCGTCCAGTAGTGTACTGCCTTGCACCCCGACCCGCTGGCAAGAGCTCGAACCGAGCCTACCGTGGACCCAGATATAGATAAGAATGCAACCGTGATGATCCTGATCGGCAGTTCCTCCGGTATTTCGCGATGCAAGAGCACCAACAAGCCCGATCCCGCAGCCTCCATTTCCCGGGTCCCGGATCACATTTGATTTTCATATGACGCGGTAATATTGACATTCGCATTCTGAACCTATGGGGATACGGCGATAACAGGTCATGGAAGCCGCGGCTCGATGAACGATCCATCAAATAAGTGGTGCACTAAACTGGCTGATTTCTGAGAGCAGGCAAGTCAGATGAGGCCAAATTTCATCAAGCTCCCAGATTCCAAGCCATTCAGCCTTGGATTGGGAAAGGGGGAGATTACAGGGCGACTCTGGTGATCGCATCTGGAAATACCTTTGAACAAAATTTGTTCTAGAAGCTCATAGGATAAGATTAAAGCTTATATGTATAATTACCAAGTTTTATGGGTATACAATCATATACTATAATACTAGCGTTTTAGATATCGGATAATAGGCACTATTAGTTCAATAATGTACATGGTTGGACTTCCTAGTCTGTAGATCAAGGTAGAAGATAGACGTATTTATTACATTGGCCGAGTATCCGTTATCTACAAAATCGTGTCGTACTTGATAAAGGGAATTAATTGTCTGGCTAACCTTCTCCGACCGCTACAGATTGAAGTATCAACTTTCAATTGCCACTAGCAGCGGATGCACATTCGTTTATGGATAGCTTAATTTTCTGCTCCCTTCGTTTGTCTCATTACCACTCTTACCGCTTCGTCATTATCACCTGTAGTGGAGCAGCAACCGCGGTGAATGTATCCTGTTCTCCATTCAGATAGAGATTTTCCGTCTGATCCGGTGCGAAAGAGACATTATAGCGTGTGACGATCTCTGCCATGACTCGACGAAGCTCCATTAGAGCCAGCTGCTTCCCGACACATGAGTATGATCCTAAACGGTATTAGCTAAAGAAGGCTTGGTGCGGCAATATCGAATGACAAACCAGTACTGAATGGTACAAATATAGATGGATCCTTCACGAGCTCAGGCTGGGTGGTCCACCTCTCAGGTATGAACTCTTCAGGTCGAGGGAAAAGTCGTTCGTCTAGCAAGTTAGTTTTTTCAACACTGCCATATGCATACAAATGGCTCAATAGACCAAGTCTCACCTCTGAATAAAGAATGCATCGGTATGCTAACCATGGTATTCCCAGGAATATACTTCTCGCCAATCATGATACCTTCCGGGGGAGTCGTTCGTTGAACGCCAGATGGTACAGCTGGATGTAAACGAAGTGTTTCATTTATGACAGCGTTGAGAAGGTTGAACCCCGCAAGTTTGTCGTAAGACAGCTCCGACTGGAAATCTTCTAGTTCTTCCTGAAGCTCCTTATAACGCGCCTGGTCCCTGACAAGGTAGAATAGAACATTGCTGAGTGTAAATGCGGTTGTGTCGCTGTGATATTCTGGGTTAGCACACTGCCTTCTAGAGGATGATTACAAAACCAACCTTCCTGCAACGACAATAAGATATGCCTCTCCCTGTAGGTTCAGGTAGTCTTGCTTAGTTTTCTCGGTTTTCTCATATGAATCCAGGATCCAAGAAAATACGTCTGGTAGTTCGGGGCGATTCTAGAAAATGGAGTATTAGCCCCCGATTGTGAAAATCAGCGTTAAAAAATAATGACTCACTTTCGACCTTTCTTGGACTTGAGAATCGATCCACTTCCATTGTTTGAGATAATCCGCGTTTATACCTGGTGTTCTTTTGAAAAAGGGGAATAGCCACGTCAAATGGCTAAAAAGACCAATCGTCTTCATATCAGTGTGCACCTGCTTCAACAGATAGGCCTCCTGTCCAGTGCGGAGCATATCAAAAGATTTTCCGAACGCCATATCTCCCATGACATCGAAGCTCAAGTAATTGAACCAAGTTGTCATGTTGATAGGTGTACCGATTCGTGCGTCGATCGCATCCATGAGCTGACTGGTATATTTCCTAACCCGTGGCTCATAACAACGGAGAGCTGAACACAGGTCAGGGGACATCAAAAATATAGCTATCTAAATGCAATGCTTACCTTGAGAGCTAAAGCCTTGATCCCAAATCTTCCTATTCTGAGTATGGGTCTTTTTGTTCCTGTCAATTTGGAGGCTTATACGCGGTTCCAATACGGTATACCATGGCCCTTTGTGAACTTTGGTGCCAACTCCATGTAACACCTTTACTGCCATTGGATCGACAATAGATATTTCAGTCGGGCCTTTTTGCAGAACGTTAAATATTGGTCACAGAAGCATCGCAAAGTATATGAACCAGGCTTACCAATGCGAATATAATCTCCATACTGTCGATGCAGCTTCTGTACTTCATTGTATAATTGCATCTTTTTCGCCGAAAGCGCAGTCACATAGAAATTGGACAGTCGGGCCAAAAAGGGGCCGGGGAACTCAGCAAGACGGTGGAAGAACGCTCGATACATGAGCATACTAACATAAATTCCCGCGATATGGCAAAGGACTGTGTTAACAAGGGGAATAGAGTATGGAGCACCAGTCCACGCTGTGGCATGCTCCAGAATCATGGCGCTCAGCAGTGTGGAAGTGTAGGACACGAATATAGCCGGAGCATGCAGGTCCCATTCTCCATGGCGATAGATCAGTATGTGGGCACTGATGCCACTGATACCACCCAGGGCCAACAGCTTGTGAGACGTCTCAAGAAGCATCCCTTGCAGTAATAATATTCGAGGAGAATAAATTTGCAGTTTTGACGGGATCATTCTCCGAGTGAGGGGTCTGCAGGACATGATAAATAGCAGTACGAATCCCTGCAACATGCAGTGGCCAATTAGCAAACCTCGCTTAAAAAAGCAGGTCGTCCGAGGCTATATTGCGGTCGAGGCCGAAGTGGGGATTTGCTAACTCAGCAAAAGCTATGTTTCATTGCATATAGGAGTACAGCGATCTACTACTTTCCCCTCTTTGCGTTACCAGGGAAACTATCTTGTAGTAGGAGCAATATAAAATTGAAGAATATTTAGAATTTTTGATATCTGTTATCACAGGGTACTGGGAATGTGAGCGTCTCTGCAGCAAAGTTGTATATCTTCATAAAGCTGACCAAGTTTGTTCGATATTTGCTTAGGTCGTGCTCGAATACGTAACGGCGGATCTTCACGATAAGATTTTATTACGTTATTAGATTCAGAAGTTGGCCAATTTTACTTGTCGCATGGACGCCAAGGTCCATTATGGGGTACCTATTCCGAGCTGGGTTAGGATTTTCCAGCAAGCTTCTAGCTAGTCCTGTATATATAATTATTGCTCTTTCTTGAACGACCAAATCACCCATCTTGAGTAATTCTCCGAACCTTGGTGTATGCGTATGCTGATATACTCCTGAATATGCCTATTAACCGATAGAACTTTCTGGGTGGTACCTAAGTGCTCATTAACTTTTATTTTCCTAAAGTATAGGTAGGGGGAAATATCTTGTATGTGGCAGCAGTCGAGCTATTCTCACTCGTGGGATTGTAGCAGACTACTCTGTATGCTCCATGTTGTGGGGTGACTAGTTAGTTTAGATTCCCACTTTTACTTGGTCTCTACTGGTGGCAGGGTTTAGTATTATTCCTGGTTCTGTTTCATGTATACTCCGTAGAACTTGTGTGTCCTACGTGAGGCAGCATTCCACGCGCCATGGCATTTATTGTCGATGGTTGACCTATGATCTGTTGTATATCGAGGCCTTACGCTTTTAACCAAACTAATTATTAACGGTAAGCCTTTCGTACTGGGCCGCTAAGAGGTCTGGAATAGTATGTAAACAAAAGCGACAGAGCGGTTGAATTATATCTTCACACGGGATTAGGCCATAGAATCAAAATAGATGGTTCAGAGTCCTTGAGCATAGCATCTCTCCATTCTGTCGATATCGACAGATGTATCGATCTCAACGAGAGGCCACCGGTTGTGAGCTTCCAGAATAGTGTAATCCCCATAAAGATTCACCTTGGTCGTAAACTAGATTAAAAGTGTCATCGTCCTGGGGACAGAGCTCTCTGTTTGCCAGCCGAGGCCCGGCAACCGCATTGATACCATTTTGTGCACCCTGTGGAACCTGTGTGTAGTGGGATAAAAATTAGTATTGGACCACTACTCACCCAGTGCCTCCGCCTGCTCAGTTTGAATCCCGTCAAGTCTCCTGAACTATGTTCAGTCGGTGCGTGGCTTTGTGCTGCTAACCAGTCTTACATCAAGCACAGCGTGTGTTTCAAGGTTGTCAGTGGCCCTGATGAAGGCGCTGAATGAGCCTGCAGAGGATCATCTTTGTGACACTCCTGCCTGCAATGGCTTGTTCCAGCATCTCTCGCGTGCTTCGAGGGAGTGGCCACTGATGGGCCAGAAGCAAACTGCTTGAACCCTGAGTTGGGCTATCTGACTTTGCTAGGTTGCGTAGAGAACAGCCAGCCTGGTGATCGCTTCCTGTTGGTACAAGCCTGGCATCTTTTTTAATGCTCGTAAATACTACATTATTCTGTGGGGAAATTGAAAGCTATGCAAGTTGGAGTTTGCAAGATGGCACAGCCACTCCATAACAGGGCCTGATTACACGCTGCGAAGCGCCGAGCCACAACGACCGTGTATATTGTACCATGTTTCTATCGTCTATTATTTCTTTCCTGTGTCTCGGCTAACACCGGTACGCAGCTCAGAACATCAATGGGTCGACCAGCAATATACAGTGTCAACTGAGATATTCCTAGACGTCATTAACGCTTGGCTGTGTGGAACCTGAGAGCGGGGAAGCTGGATTTCTTGTCGGAAAAGGGAAGACGTTTCCGATCGGACAGATACGAGGAGGCTATAAAACTATATTGAGCCCTCCAAGGAAGGGCGTGAGCAGGACCTCTCACCCTGTGCGATTACTGAGGCAGTCACCAATATCGCGGATCCGTGTGGACACGCGGTCAAGCATACGCACAATTCACTCCCTGCTTTACTGGCCCTCGGCTAATACTACATCTCGCCATGGCGACAGAGTCTAAAATCCGATCTGTCCCCATTGAGGACCTCTACTCGATGTTGGGAGACCGCTACGATCAAGGCCACCTCAACAGCCTCCAAGCCCTGGATGATGTGCAGCTGAAAACCTTTCTTCCAAAATACATTTCATTGCTGCGCCACGCGTTCACCCAGCCTATGAAAGTGGTCGACTTTGGTTGTGGCACCGGACGCAACACGCGCAAGGTAGCGACCATGCTGCCCGGCGCCGAGATTGTCGGTCTCGATGCGACAAAAGGTCTCCTCGAGATCGCAGAACAGCAATTTAAACATTTCTTGCCTAACACCAGTCCCGAAGAAAGACCCAAATCTGTGTCGTTCGAAGTCTACAACCCCTCCAAAGAGGGCTCGTTGACGCCACAGGCGGCCCGACATGCCCATGGAATTATCTGTACGCTAGTTCTGGTACATATGGGCTTACCCGGCTTCTTCAAGATGTGCGATGAGATGCTGCTTCCAGGCGGGTATCTTCTTATTTCTAATACGCATTCTGACCTGTCCCAAGTCTCTCATGCCAATTTCATTCACCCCGAGACTGGGGAGCAGCTCTGGAGCGAAGATCACATTCATACGATTGACGATGTAAAGCGGGAAGGGAACAAGTGGGGGTTCGATTTGCTGGAAGTGCAAGAAGGTATACCAGAAGATCCGAAGATGGTTGGCGCGATGCGTGGCACCTGGGAAGGTGTCAAGTGCTGGGCTGGTTTTATCCTGCGAAAGCGAGAGTAGGGTAATTTATGTTAATCAACGTTGTCAGTTCATGTCATACTCTCAAAGAGCGGACAGACCTCTGGTGACTGATCCATGAAAGAAATAAAGTTGGCTGCTAGAAGGCTCAATGTCGACAATGGCGAGTAACCCAACTCGAAAGCCACCTGATTCCGATCCAGCAGGAAACTCCTTTGGTGTGGTGACTGATTTCTGGCGGAAGAGGCAGCAGAGAGATATAGCTGTCTCTGGATACCCTTATCCTTGTCTGGTGGAGAGTATATCAGCGAAGGTTCACAGAGGGAACACGGAACACCCTGATGATGGCATTCCGAGGCTGTTCTGAGTTCGACATTGCTACGCTCCTCCGGTGCCGTCGTCTTCGGGCATTTCAGAGAAGCCGCACAGGGGAATATCTCGAGGAAGCTCCTTCCTAGGCTTTTTTTTGGAGAATGCATGAATGCCAATTTTTGCTGTAGCTCCCGAAATTGGATTTTCCCAAAATCTCCTAATGTGACAACCTTATGACAATTACGGTGGAGGTTCAACCCGTATGCCCCTACCTGGAAGGTTACCTGTAGCACGGCGATGCCAGTCGGCGTTGTCAAAGGCGCGGGCGGCTTCCTCCCGTCTCATCTCGTTGGCGGTCGACTTGATGGTCTCGGTTGGGACAGACAGGCTGTCCATCAACATCTCCAAATACCACAAAGTCAGCAGGTGTCCGCAGAATATGATGAATCTGGGGGGCGGCTCGGACTTGGCAAGTGCGGTGAACAGTCCCTCGTCCCGCAGGTGTCGCCGAGAAAAGGTTGTTTATCAAAATTGATCGTCTTCGGGCTCTTCCGCGGATGGCAAGAAGGAGGACATCTCAAGGCATGCTGTCGACAGCCGAGACCCTCCAAGGCTGGAAAAATCTATCAGAGCTGCAGAGGAATTCTGGAGCCCCTCGACCCAAGACGTTTGTTCAAACCGGCCGTCTCCGGGTTTTGACTCGGATGTCCAGAAGGGGGGCATCACAATGAAGCAGGTAGAATCTCTTTGTCGAGGAATGGCATCCACTCCAGGCATCTGGAGTGAAGGTTCATCATACAGCTAAATCCTGTAGCGCATGCCAACAGTTGCACTGATGACTGTGTCTACAGAGGCATTTGTATTCGGATTACTCGGTGTTCAAATGGCGTTGCGATAGCTGAAGCGCTTGCTGGATCTGTCGACGGTCCAACGGACATTTTGTCACTACCCAGACCCTTCCAACACAGGCCATCAAGCTCCAGTTGATGCGAGGGTGTCCCCCCCCAAAATATGCAACTTGCATGATTAGTCGGCACTGTGATGGTCGTCGCGGTGACACTGCGGACGTGGTACTATGAGTTTTGCTTCAGGATCGTCATATTCACGCCCGGGATCGTTACGCAATGTAATTCCGTGTACACATCTCCGTTTTATAGATACAGTCTACCTACCTTTATTCACTGGGGTCAAAAGAGAAAGAATTGGATGGGCAATATTGCTCAGGAAGCAGAGAGGAAAATGGAGATGGTAGGTGGAGTGTAGAGATAAAACGAATAAAGAATTATAGAAAAGGCAAACAAACACAACCAGAATAAGAAGATTACAATGCAAACCACATGTATGTATGGCGATGGGCACGATGTTAGGGTCTCAGTGAATCTGACAACGGTGGCCGTGAATGTATGCATGACTACAAGATGTCAAATTAACGGATCAGGCGCGATCAGTCATGCCCTCAACCTTTTCCCTTGATCTGGCCGTCTCCTCGTCACTGCCAGCGCCAAAATATCGCGCCAATTCACGGTCGAGGTCCCTGCCGACCAACTGAGGCATTTGAGCACTCTGCTTCACCGGAGAGATACCCTGGGCACTGGCGCTCGCGAATACAACGTCCAGTTCCTCCAGAGTGCGACCTTTCGTCTCAGGGAAGAAGAAGTAAACGCAGGGAATGAGGGCAGCGTTGAAGATAGCGAAAATAATGTAGGTTCTATAGCCCAGGTTGGCGAAGGCAGGAGGTGTGATCATCACAATCAAGAAGTTGGATATCCAGTTAGAGCTTGTGGACAGGGCATTGGCCTGGATTCGGATCCGTAGGTTGGTGATCTCTGCTGGGTATAGCCACGTCATACCTAGCCATCCGATGGCGAAGAACGAGTTGAAGACGAACAGGAATACAGTGGCCGTGACGCCATACCGCGTGTCAAGCTGAGGAGCACCATTGTCTAGTGTAGTACCGGTGGACACAGTGCCGGCCAGGATAGCCATGGAAGCCATCATGCCGAATGCTCCGATCATCATCAGCTTCCGGCGACCGATTCTTTCGATGAGCGGTAGTGCCACCAGGGAGGCTAGGAAATACTCGGTCCCGTTGCAGGCAGCGAGCAATCGAGCCATGTCGGGCCCGAAGCCTAGGGAATTTTCGAATAGGAACGTGGCGTAGTAGGTGATCAGGTTGATTCCACAGATTTGTTGAAAGAATTGGGCAACCATGGCCAGTGCTGCACGACGACAGTTCTGCGAAGGTCCGTTGGTAAGCAGCTCCCGATACCTGAAAGGCCCATCTTTACTTTGGGCCTCTAAAGCCTCATTGATGATGCGCAATTCTTCGTCGACAGCAGGGTCATCCTCTGACTTGTCTACCAGGCGAGACGTGACGTCGCGAGCTTCAGTGTGGCGACCCTTCATGATCAGCCATCGAGGAGAGTCGGGGAGATAGAGCAATCCAATCATGACAACGATGGTGAAGAAAGACTGGAACATCAGAGGGAAGCGCCACCGAACTGCGCCTTCGAGAAAATAGAAACCGTAGTCCACCCAGTAGGCGATCATGATACCGGCGGAGATGAGGGCGCCCGACAGCATGATCAGAACACCACGCTGGTGAGGACGGGCGCATTCGCTCTGCCATGTTGGAATAGCTGTATGAAGATGTTAGCGGAGCTTGATCTGGTATCGTGGGAAGGTCGAGCCTACTGGAAGTAACCATGCCGTTTCCAATGCCACCGACAACGCGACCGGAAACAAACAACCCGTATTCGAAGCTGGCTACCTGCATGACAGTGCCTATGATCATGATCAAGGACCCCCAGAATGTCGACGACTTCCGGCCCCATTTTTCGCCGTACGCGAGAATCACCAACGAACCAAGCCAGCACCCAATCTGGTAGATCGCGACTCCTGCTGCCTGTGTATTGGCGTCGCCTGTGCAGTGATCAGGGTCAGGAATGGTGTTGTCCGGGTTATCCAGCCAGCAAAGATCGTTTGATTTGTCTCGCGGGGTCATCAGAGATAATGTCTCTTGGAAAGAGTCCAACGTGAGCAGCGCACTCAGCACCCCTTGGTCGTAACCAAACATGAGGAACCCACAACTGGCAATGAAGCCAATAGACCAGTTCAGTGTCTTGCCAGCCAGCCCTTTGCCGCGGAATTTCCATTCCGGTAGCTCTTGCATCCATCCGAACCACCTATCCATTGTACTCCCACTTCTAGACCGCCGCTGCTCGTGTTGAATGCGCTCCGCTTTGCTGGCATGGCGGGTTGGCGAGGGGTCTGCTGGCAGGTCTTGAAGGTGCTCCGAGCGGGGGATAGCATCGCCACCGCTTTTCTCGTTATCAGATGAAGTTGACATTTTTGGAATGAACACGGTCGCGCTCACAACGATTTGCAGCGAGGAAAACGGGTTGGCTCTTACCCCAGACTGAGGACCGCTTCATCCGGGGTAACGCGGTCCATTTTTATACCCGAAGATCGGAGCTCCACGGCCTGCCATGAACCACCCATGCATCGTGTAGAGCAGCAGAGGACAGGCAGATGGTCCTCTTGGCCAGCCCCAACGTCGAGTTGATGCTCCATACTTCATCCCATCGCGGGTGCTGATTGGTTCCCGATCGCCCAGCGGCGCCAAGCCACTTCCGCTGAACCGGACTTGGCGCCGAGAGCGGAATGGCTGGATTGGGAAATCCGAGGAACCCGCCAAGGCTCGGCCCGCCCCCTCAACCCGCCGCTCTGCTCGGAATTCTGCGCGGCGCTGCCACGGCCCATGTCATTTTCCCTGTTTTCCTGCCGACCGAGAGCGCGGCATACGTGCTGGATTTCTTGAATAATCTCGGCTGTTTCGTCAGTTCCAGCGTTCGGCCACCCTTCACGAGACCCGGGCTTTCCCGTATTGCTGCCCGAGTGACACCACCCGGACATGGCAGAAGGCCGTATTATATCACCTGGTTCGGTTCCCACGCGATCCTCTTGGTTCCAAGAAAGCGCGGCAGGTGAGTGCGGATATCACCGGCCGTATGTATAGGGGCTCACACTATGAATCAAAAGGCAGTGATTATCTCTGATCGCTGTTCAGCTGCTACAGTTGGTTGCAGTCCTACGTCTCAACGGTACCGGATCCCCTCCCCCTAAATCCTGCCCCGACGAAGATCTCTGTTGGACCGCAGTCGTGTTCGCTATCGCCAAATGAATGAATAACGACCTGCTGGCGAAACTGAATGTGACCCAGGTCGGCCAAGTCTCGGCGCTCTTGCCTGTGGAGCGATAGGCGGCTGTGTTGCCTAATAGTGTCCCTGTTGTTGGATCTTAAACTTTGAGCATCCGACTCAATTTCGTTCAGTGTAGAGTGACCCTGAGTCCGCTTTTACGAGGCTCGGAAATCACCGAGATGTACGTCCTCGTCCACTACGCCCTCAACGACTAGCTCGGTGCTCCGGAGTACATATATCAAATGCGACACAATGGCCAACTGACCTATTAAATAAACATCTCACCTGCTATAGGACGCTGCCTTCTCCCCCCGAAGTCTACTTACCCATCAGACAGGCTATCTTCGTTGTTCGTGGTCCTTTTCATGGCCTTCGGAATTCCGTGTATTCTCGAACCCGGTGTGTCCGTTTGCCCTGCAATGCCATGACCAGCTATGAAGTCGACGTAGGACAGCCTTCATGTCGATTAGTACCAAACTTTTTTCTTCCATGCGGTTTTCATCGGCCCCGGGGCACATTTCTTACTTCCCAATTCTGGAGGATGTCACATGTATCCGGTGATCCCCGTTTTTCCTTCATCCAGGCTCGCATTTGTATCATATTTACCCCTTCCGATATGGTTAGGCGCTCTCTGCCGTGTCTGGGAGCCCCCTTTATTCGCATGGATCGAACTTCTATCCTTGTGCCTTGCTACTGCCATTATTACGTGTGGCTACCACGGCAATACATACTATTCAGCCACCCCGACCCGGCTTTACAGGTGAACACACAAGTATATATTTTTTGGTCACACATACTAAGTCAACCATTCTTCCATTTTATAAACGAAAAGGGTATACGAAAAATAATTCTTCGAATGCTACTCTTAGAACTGGATAAAATGAATTAAAAAGTCTGATATTTAAGTGCATCACCCCTCCAGCGATATCTGCCTCTAAACGCCTCGGCATCGATTCAAAAAACTGATCAAATTAATCTTACATCATGTCAGCAGCGTCAATCAGAGCATTACATTGCATAAAGATCAAACCAGGCCCCCCAAAACTAAACAGATTGTTTTACAGGATTTCGAGAAGAGATTGTTTTGTACAGCCGTTCCTGCGGAGTTAGGATATCCCCTCGTAAGGTTGATACCGCAAAAATTACTACTCTAAATCCCAGACCAGACAATTATACTGCTTGCCTTGGAGTCTTATATTAGGGCAGATACCTCCTTTTCTATTTTTCCTTGCGTTGAGCGAGACGAAAACACCAACGGGCAGGCTTCCCTTTCCCAATTTCAACCGAGCACGCAGTACTTCACTTGTCTCTTAGGCTGCAAATTCTGGCTCTCATCAACAATATTATCTGTTTTCGGATCCCTATTGGAATAATAGCCAGTTATTATCGGTGTACATCTGGATAATATCTCGTATCACTGCATGTTCAATAGCTCGGGCTGATCTTTAGTATTGCCACCGATCCTGGCTCCTCAAAGGCTGCATAGGGAAGTGTGCCATACAAGGACTCGACATTTGAACGTTTCTCATTTTCGCAAAAGATGGATATATCATATAACTATTTATGGTATGTTCTTTCTGTCTTGGACGCGGAACAACGGCGACTATTTACCATGCCCTAGTATGCACAAGGCGCTGTGGTTATACATACATGAAATGAATCTTTACATTCTCCTTTTGGAATACAGCTAGAAAATGTCTCAACATCGCTACTACGATTATGCTGCTTTCAACCCCATCAGCGGGTCTTACGGTGCTCTGGCATATGCGACGTTTCTGCGATACGTATAACATGTCAGTGGTATGCACCCGTCAGACAACAATCACACACCAGACTTACCATAATCAACGTGTACAAAAGCTCGAGCGAAGCCTTCCACCGTCTCCAGCTTGTCTTGCAGCCCCTGTGAGACATCATGGACCTCGCGCAGGCTGCGCTCGGGCGCCATCACAATGTCCACTTCGACGAACAACTGCTCGCCCCAGTGATACGCGTGCACCGTATCGACTTTCAAGATTTTATCGGAATGACGAAGAGTCAAGAACACTATCTCCTGTACCAAGCTCGGCGAAGCTCCTAGGCCACAGAGCCCCAGGAATTCCGACCGTATGGTGCTGATCCAAGTCACGATGATAACCGTGGCGATGAGCAGCGCGCCCGCCGGATCAACCCACCACTTGAGCGTCGCGCCAGCCGCGGAGGTGAAGATGGCGAAGCCGTACTCGAAGCAGTCGTTGCGGTTGTCTTCCCAGAGCATCTGAACTTGGCTGCTGTGTTTGCGGAAGATGAAGCAGTAGACCGCCAGGAACAGCTTGATACCGAATCCGCATACGGCGGCCACGATCGCTGCTACGTGGAACGTTCCTAGGTCGTGGTCGCTGCTCGCGAGGTCTCGGATGGATTCCACGACGAGGACCAGCGATACCGCCGTCAGCGCGAATGCGAAGCAGATGTTGCCCGCGTTGCATAGTCTCGCAGCGCCGGCTGGCCATCGGGGCGAGTGGTTGAGTTTTCTGGACTTCCGGTGCAGGTAGTCGAGCCCGATGTTACTAATAGCTTCGCAACAACTCTCTGCCATAGTCACGAACAGGGACAGCGATTTAGTCGTCGCCGCGGCATAGATCTGGAGGATGGCGACGAAGATGGTGCCGTAGATTGACGCGAAAATGGCGGCTTTGATGTGGAAGGCCGATGTGTCCGGTTCATCGTCTAGGAGCCGCGCTGCGGTCGGGTCCTCTGCCACTTTTATGAGACGGTTAATGTGAGAATTCTGCGTCGTGTGGTAGGTTTGTAGGCGCCGAGTCCTCCGATGAAGTCTTTGACTCAATGTCGATGACTCTGGCGGGGTGACGAGAGAGCCCTGTAGCCGCTCGAGCTCGATATCGACACTCATTGCCAGTGTGTTAGATTGACTGCCAGAAGATCCAAAGACCTGCAGATTTGTGAATTGCAGTTGACGTTCGAGAGCGTTGCCTGGCCCCTTTGGCAGAGAAAACCGCGTGAAAATTTCACTGAACATCGCATCGGTGCTTACTAATACATTGGGAATTGACCTCCCCTTTTGGAAATTTTGAGTCCGATTCATTCTAGATACCAAAAGCGATATATCATATACATATACGCATTAAACAGCTAGGTACCTTAAGATAGTAGATTCTGAGTACACGGCATTCTCGGGCGCTTAAGGATTTTGTATTGCCAAGTGTTTGACCCTTTGTCCCAGCGTTAAATATAAATGTCGAGGAGTAACGAAGCTGACTGAGTTCGCGCAAACCGAATAAGACAGATATCGTGATATGGTTCTCTCTGAACTACTTCTCGTGCCATGGCCAGCTCAGACGGATCGAGTGCTGCCGTTGATCCTGCGCAACCGCACCACGGAACTCGCTCTCCAAGCGCTCTTTCCTAAGACCAACCTGCAGGCAATGAGACCATTTCGAACCATTTTTCGTCAATCCACGTAGTCTCATTTCAGGAACAGTGAGCACCAACCGTTCATGTGAATCTCACCTCGTGCATTTATTTGGGACCGTGGTTGGTCCTTTTGTCGACGATTTCACTAATGCAGCAGTTCTGCACAGCGGTCCGGATCGGCCCATCCGATAGACGGAAGAGGTTCTGGACCGAAAATTACACGATGCAGGCTGCGAGTCTTTGATCCGATCTTTGCTGGCGCGAAAATCCGAAATCGCCTCCGTCGACCATCCTAATAACGTTGGTATCCGTGATCACCTCTGGTTGAGGATGTGCGGACGGCTTGGCGCGTTCATAGGCTTTTTTAGCGCATTGCATATCGAAGGGTTCTTTGATTGGTAACTTTGTGGCTGGCGCTGTACAAGGAGTCTAGACTCTTTTGACTCTATCAAAGCGCCACGTCAAGGGGAGACTGTCTCTCCGGGCTTACCGAGCATGTGCGACTATCTCGAAATAGGAAAATGAGCGGGGTTGCCAATAGTAGGATTCTAATCGTGGTCTATTGGTGCACTGGAATCGCCAGCTCGATCGTTCTCCGTTTTTCCGTGGGATCCGAGATTACGATGATCAGAGATTTAGTACTCTGTACATGAGGTTGGTGGAGCGGATGGCCTATTAGCCAGTTCCATAGTGATACCTTCAAGAGGATAAGATCTACATCTGCTACCTTCTCTAGCACCTAGAGGATCCATACATGATACCAGGTACGCAGCATATCGTATTTACTCTGTATAATGTAGTGGGTCGAAGTTATAGAATACATTGGAGATCGAACTTCGGCGTTGAAGCAACTAGTATATTTGAGACTCGGGAGTGTGACTATGGCATGCTACTCTATAGCTATTTAATATACCGTAAACAGGGAATAATCACAATCCACAACGAAACTTCGCCTGCTCATTCCATTGCTCGACAATCTCCAACTGGTCCAAGTTGTCGTTGACAGCCAAGAACCGATTGCTGTACTCGCCACCCGGGGCAATAGGACTGAGCCCATACTGTATCGAAGTTATTAGCAGACACCATATCCACCATATCACCAAGGTGCGACGTGATGCAACCATTGGCGTACGCACCTCGATCAACCCGTTCCGAAAGCCGCGCGATTCCACCCAGACATTGTATTTTTGACCATTACGATGCAGGGTCACCTGGGTCGTTGGTAGAAAGCGTCAACCATCATTCCCGATCCCCTCTTCCCACTGTGGATCATACCTTTTCGGGGTTTCCGAATTTACCGACGAGCTAAAGGTCGACGATTGACGAGTCAGTCAGCGCTCCGAACCGATCCATACTGCAGCAGAGATCACCTACGCCGTCGTTGCGGCACAGAAAAAAGTCTCCATTGACTCGTAGCTTGTCAGTGTCGTTTGGTGGGGTTTCTCTTGGGAGAAGAATGAGTTCGTTGCGGTCATTAACAGTGAGGACGCGCCCGGAAGGAGGGTGGTAGAGTGCCTGAAGTGTCGGCATGACGGCATGAAGCGATGAGAGTGTGCGTAGTTTCTGGATGATTCGCCTCGCCAGTTGTGTAAGCTCATTACGGCCAGACTGGAGGCTGCAAAAGACTCATTTATGAAGTATACGCCAGGGGAGATTCTCACTCTCTCCGTAGCGTTCCATCCACCCACCGGCGAAGGCCAGTCTCATCGAGGAGTCGGGCTGCCCTGCATATGCATCCATGTTTCATACGGAAGTCCTGCTGCCGATCCTCGTAATCAATCAATAACCTAGTAAGCTACAGTCCCTTGTTCGCTTACTGCTTCACACGATGACGTGTAAATATTTCAAACGAGGCGGACTTCAGCTTGCCCATCGTCATCATCCAGCTTGCCGTGCAGGTATTCCAGGTCGGTTGCGTGCCCTGCGTCCGCATTCTAATTACTCTTTCGTGTCGATTCCTTTCGATTGGGGCACTGCTTGACACTGCATAGATGGCGAATTCTAGCCCATTTCACAATCTATTAGACATGGCTTTTTCACGATGGGCTGGCTGTGCGGAGAATTCCGCATGTGTGGGCCACATTCCTGCAGGACAGCAGACCAACATCCCTCCTGGCCTACGGTGACTTGCTCGTTGCTTCGCCCCTGCTGAGGACTATTCAGTTTTGTATGGAGTATACGGTCGTTTGGGATCCGCCAGTAAAAGGAGGACATTTTTATTAATAGTGCAAAATTACGTATTTGATTGCCTACGAGTGTAGACTATTTGCGCAAGAACAAAGTATATTTTGGAATTTCATACTAGTAAAATCAAATTAAAAAATAGCTTTCTCGCCTCTCTGTCTACTATACCGAAATAATGGTGCCTGATTCTGAATACTCTGAGTCCAGAAAACATTTGCAACTCCTATGACAAAAGCAAACCACGAGTGAATCATGCTCCACTTGACCCAGCTCTAGTGGCGATCTCTCCAGCACGATCTATTAGGACCCACTGGCCAGCGATGGCAGAAGCTGATCTTGCAGAATCTGGTCTGTCAGCTCCCAGATCTGCGGCGAGTTATGGGACTCGAACGCCGCGCCAATATAGTACGTGCGCCGATCACCCTGCAACCCATTGAGATTGTCGTAGAAACCCTGTTCAATCGCTTCGGCGGACACCCTCAGCTGGTAAGGACTGTGGCTCCCCGTGATCAAAGTTTCCGGAGTGGTCATGAGAAAACTGCGTAGCGAGCTGTGAATCTCCTTTCTCACTTCGTCTTCCGTCAGGGGGTTATCGGAACCGATATGGAGAGTGTACAACTGGGGCACATCGCTGGGGCGGATGGTCAAGACGCAGGGACGACGCGGAGGAACAAAAATATCCTGCGAGGCTCGGTTGATATAGCACACGTTGGGAGGCAGGTCTTTGTTGATGCGCACCACTCCAGTATAGCAGTAGGTGTGTCGGAACTGGCCAAAAAGATCCTTTTCTCTGTCGCTGAGATCAAAGCCCTGCAGTGTTGGTAGGAGTGGCGGCACGGCCACTATGATTTTCTTTGCGCGAATAAGCTGAACCTCAGACCCTGACTGCACCTCCACGTAGACCCTACGCGGGTCACTGTCCCGGTCCACCTGGCGAACGTGGCTGTTCAGCAGCACGTTAGCCCCTCCGAGACGGTGGAGCGCTGCGTCGTAGATAGAGCTATTGTTGCGGTTGGCTGGCTTCAGAAAGCTCTGCTGCCACCCCGTCACGAAGCCCATATTGAGATATTTCATCACATAGAGGGTCGGGTGCCGCAGCCAGTCACCAAGGAAGTTGAGGCCACCCATTGACTGAACGACCGAACCCATGTCATGCTTTTTCACAAAATCTTCAAATGGAAGCAGAAGATCCTTTGGGACAGGGTGGGGCAAGTAAAACCCCAATTTCAGAAAGGGATACTCTTCTAGTTTCTCCCGATATATGGCCAGGGCGTCCTTCTGTTCTTCCGCGGTCGATGAAGGGAATTCTTCCCCAGTGCGAAAATCACAACTCTGGAGCTTGGCCGTAAAGCGAGAGGAAATGGCGTCAATGCCTAACAAGGAGAAATACCTGCGGACAACAGGTAGATCCATGAACCAGGTAACGCCGTATTCAACCGGGTTGCCAGAGTCGGAATCGGTGTAGGTCGTAGTTTGCCCCCCTAGACGGCCCTGCTTTTCCACAACCACGACGCTCTTGTTGTGTCTCGCCTGGAGCTGCATAGCAGCGTAAGTCCCGGCGGCACCCCCTCCGACGATGCAGACATCTCGCTCAATGATGTCGGATAGCCTGTACTTGGCGACATCGATAGTACTGCGGCGCGGTGGCCCTGAGAACAATTGTCTTAGAAAGTCCATAGTGTTTAGGCTGGGACGGACGATCCTGAGAGGCTAGTTCTTGAGAGAGAAAATGATGCATAAAGGTTGGTTGCTGGATGCAGGCCTCATATTAATCGTTACGCTGGCAGCCGCCATCGATTAAATCGGAATATTGTTTGCTTCTCCGGAAGTTCGGTTCCTGCTGGGGTGAGGACATGTGCCGTTAACTTTGGAACCTGACAGACCCCCTTGTATCTCGGATCTCAAAATCAATAGTGGATGTAGAGCGGAGTCGTGGCTAGCTGAGGGCATGTGCAATCCACATCAGCCCCGTAGGCTGAGACCCAAATACAACAATGCCGATAGAGCCAGCCTATATTCTTTGTCCCGCTTGCTATTCTGTAATTTTCGTGTTCGCCATGTAATAATTACACGTAATTTAGGGCGCCCCGCAGATTGAAATTATACAGAGTAGCTGTGATACTGTACCATGATCCACAGTGCCATACGCGCATTACAGGACTATTAATATACATGTGCCCAATGGTACTTAACCACTTTTACCTTCGCTGCAAACGTGATATTATAAACATCCAAAATATTCGTTTGCTCCCAACGCTGACCGGAAAATTGAGAGAAATCCCACTGCACAACCATCTATACCAGTTCACCCCGAACAGTGAGGCATAATGAATCCCACCTCGTCCAACGTCGAAGCATGCAATAGTAAGAAAGTTGCCAGCCCAACTCCCTGGGAAGTCATCGCCAAATACGGTTGCTTTTCAAATGAGTATGAATGGCAATGGTGGCACGATTCAGGTGCCCTGATGGCACGGAATCTCCAGATGTGCGAATACGATCGCGACCAACAGTACGCATATCTGCTCTTCTTTCGTCAAGTTGTTATTCCAGCTTTGGGCCCATACCCGCCTGTTCGTCGCTCATTCCTGAACGAAGCCAATATTGGACTTGAATTCAGCATCAATTTCGAATCCTCTGGCCATCCCATCCTCCGGATAACAGTTGACCCCATCAGTGCGGACTCAGGCCACCGATTAGACCCATTCAACATTCGTACCGTGGCGAGCCTTGTCGATAAAATAGCCATTATGAAACCAAAGGGGTTTGATAGAACGCTCCATTATCGTTTCAACGATGATTTTGTCATTCCCGATGGCCAGGCCGACAAAATATATGAAGAAACCACACTGGCGGAACGTTTCTGTTCCTGTGCGCTTTCATTTGACTTCAAAAAGGGAGACGTCGGCTTCAAAGAATACGTCTGGCCCCAGATGGCAGCTCGGGCACATGGGAAATCGATTCATGAAATGCTACGGAATTCTCTATCCCGGCTTGAGGGTCAAATGGGCTCCACTGCTGCAGCTGAGGTTGTGATGAAGTACATAGAGGGCAGCAATAACCATCTTCGCGAGATTGTTTTCTTTGCCTGGGACTTCGTGGAAGTGGAGAAGTCCCGACTGAAATTGTATATCTGGGAGAAGGATTGGAGTCTACCAAACGTAAAAGAGTTGTGGACTCTTGGTGGGAAGCTAAAAGGGCCCGCGATTGACGAAGGCTTTGAACTTGTTAAGAAGCTGTGGCACATCATGAAGATGGGGGAGCGTCAGCCGTGGCTCCCATTCTTTTTCAACTACGAAATCAGCCCCGGCAAGCCAGACCCGTTGCCCAAGGTGTATTTCCCAGTCGACGATAGGAATGATCTCGAAACCGCACTGGCCATCGCAGAGTGGTTCAAGGTGCTCGGGTGGAATGAGAGGGCCGATGCGTACGTCGACCAAGTCCGGTATTTGCAGTAAGTGATTTTCAGCCTTCCCTGTCCTCTGTGGTAGATTGCAGAACGATAATGTGACTATGGCTTACATTAAACTAGCCCCGGCAGAGATCTCAGCAAGACCTCTGGACTTCAGACCCTGGTGGTCTTCTCCTTCAAGTCTACGGGGCCTTATACTACAATCTATTACCATCCTACTGCGACCAGCCCATCCCCTTGATTGGATACTTTACCATTCTGGCCCTTGATGGTTCAACCTTGGGTTACCGTCCTCTTCTATTCCCCAGGAGTGTTCAGTACAGGGGACGACCATTTCTTATACGAAGTCATATTTTTTGTTCATTTTACTAGCCTGGTAGTGGTATTATGAATTGTCCTATTTTACGAGACGCCGAGAGCGTGAAGGAAACTCCTATGTTCATAACCCCGCAGCATAGAGGTAGTAGTGGCAGCAGAGGTGCTACTATTCATGCCGTCTCATCCGGCCTCTCGACCGCTGCTGTAGTAGGCATGTTCGGCCAAGGCCAGGCCTCCTATCTGCCTAGCCTAACCCTCTATACACCTGAACTGCAGAGTAGAATCAGCTTCGAAGATTCCTAAAGGCTGTAAGCTCAATGAAACTGTGAGACACACTTGCACTAAACTCCACCGGCTAGACTGAGGACAACCGAATCACTACTCCACCCAAAATTGACCCTGCGGCTGAATCGTCAGAGGATCGGCGTGTTCGTTTGGCCTAGGTTACGCTATAGTGCCCCGGCAGCCCCGAAGCTCGCCACCATAGACATAGCTTCGTCCCTGTAAGCAAGGGTATCGGAGTCTGTGGTAGCACCTCAGCTGGGCCCAGAAGTGGTGATGGAGTTGCCGATCGTGGGTCTACACCTTGCAGGATACCTACGCAGAGCTGATGGGTGTGGTTCGCAAACATTGAGGCACCACGTAGGCTGGCTGGTAAGTGGGTCGCAGCTGATTGTTGAGCAGGCGTATAGAATATACTCTGTAGTGTGTCCGCCTCATGCGTGGACCCCGAGATCCCCATCTCAGCAGCGCTAGGCTAAGTACGGTAAAGCAATCGAGATGCTTACAGTCGTATCTCAAAACTGACTCATTCGGTTAGAACTACGCGGCAATTATTACCGTAGTGTATAATGATATATTTTTGTAACAGAAGAGGGGTAAACCTACAGAGCAGTACAGTAGTTTATCGTAAGGATCACCTAGAATGGCTTGCTGATCAGTGGGTCGGGGCTGATTGTTTTTCAGTATGGCCTACGTGATAGTGGTATTCATGCACGTCCATTGCCATCCCGCAAATTGCTACACATGGAGACGGTGCAATCCTACGTTGTCCATCACATGTGCAAGTCTATTCGACAGCAGTCAGCAAGCCCTAGTGTCCACGGGGCAAATGCAAACAGAACGATCACCAGTATTAAGACTGCAAGCTTTCGAGGCTTGATCAGTCTTGAATTTCCTTCCAAAAGGTGCACTCATCAATATGGTCTTTATGGTCTCTCCAATGGAACAGAAACAAAATCCCCAACCACTGCAAAATCGGTCACCTGCAATGGCTGATCTTCATATACCCGGCCTCCCTGAAGGCAGCATTCAAGCAATGTATCGACCCTCTAAGCTGCAGGAGACAATGATCCTCTCCACGGCCATGGACCCTGTGCACCGACTTTACGTGGAATCCTACCATTTCCTCACACCCGGGCCGATTGACCTCTCCCAACTTGACGAAATTTTGCATGATCTGGCAGCAAAGCACTCGACCCTTCGTTCTATTTTTTGCTGGGATCGAGACAACAGGAGAGGAGATGTCACACTAGCAGTCCTCGATGCGGAGTATGTACGGCAACATGGCCGATTTCTATGGGCCCTGGACGATGGGAAAGCACACGAACAGTTGCACAGAGTGCCATTTGACATTCTCGGATTGCCAAAGGATATCGAAAGGTCCGGTGAGATGTTGTGGAGGGTCTCCGTGTCACCTTTACCTCATACTCAGGGGTGCCATTTGACTCTTAGCTATCATCATGCTGTGATGGATGGGACATCTGCTCGGCAACTGCTGAACTGGATCCGCCAGGAAATCGATCGTCCGGGATCAGCGGCCGAAACGTCTGATGTCGTGTCTGTGCAGAGTGAGCTGGACTCGTGGAGAACCCCTGAGGTGCAAGCCCGTCTACGACAGCGCTATGAACGTGATCAACCCGAGATAACAACGACGCTCCCAGTTTCTCTCGAAGAAGGAGCCACCAAGAACGAGAAGGGGCTTGCAATTCTACGGCGACAGATTCCCGCTCTCATGAGCCCTCATCGAGGGTCAGGCGCGGTACCGGCGTGGATGGGTCGACTGGCTATGTCCCTCGCCCTATGCGTCTTTCAGGGCACTAGCGAAGCCCTATTCTTCGAAACAATGTCAGCACGACGACATCTTCCACCGGAATCTAACCAAGTGCTGGGTCTGATATTGACTACCCAGCCACGGCTGGCTCGGTTCACGGGACATACCTCGTTAGCGCAAATTGCACACTCGCTGAAGTCCACGGACGACATCTGCCACAACTTCACAACTGGCGAATTGCGGTCAATGATCCCTTCACTAGGATCCAGGCTCCCCGTCGCTTTCGCCTGCCAGACTGATGAATCATATCCTTGGAATGGTGTCGGAGACTGGGAATTGGAAGGCCGAGAAACATTGATTGATATGCCCCTGTTTCTCGAGTTGATGCCTGCCCACCAAGGTTGCTTCGTTGTCCATCTCCACTTTCATCGTAATCGTTTCGCGAGTACAACCATGGTTTTGTTTCACAATTTCATCTGCGAGGCCCTACACTGGCTGCAGCAAGCTCACGCCGAGCTTGAGCAGTACACCCTTCTACAAAGTGTGGACCAGATTCGTGCCCGGGACGCAGATATCGACCATTACCTTCGCAAAATGGCAACTGGGCCAATAGCTGGCCACTACCCAGTCGACCTGTCTGACGTTGAAGCCAACATCATCCGCCATCCTGGCGTAAAGGCATGTGGCGTGATCAAAGGTGAATCGTCCTCGGGAGACCTTCTACTGGCCATGATTGAAATCGATTCTTTTCAACAACACGACTGGACGCAAATGGTAGCCGAACTCCAGGCCCAGATGTCTATGAGTCTTCCTTCCCATATGATACCCTCCCATCTTGTCCAAATTGCAGGCGGCCTGGCGACAACAGATTCGGGCAAACTCCACTGGCGCCAGCTCGCATCTCCGGCTGCGATATCCTCGCCCACAGCAACGGACATCCCGAGCACCCCTTCAAGTGGGATTGAAGAGGAAGCCCAATTACAATATTGGACATCATTGCTAAAGGACAGCCGGGCGGCTGAGTTTATCCATGACTGGCCTCGACCAGCGACGTCCTCGGGACAGACTCTGACCAAGAAAGTATTGGTTCAGACGGCCCGAGATGATGCTATCCAGGAGTTTTGCCGGACCTTCGAAGTGACACCATTCGCGGTGCTCTTTGCTTGTTTCCGCGCTACACACTATCGTATGACCGGCGTAAACGACGCGAATATCGGGACTCCTTTTGCCGACAGCGAGATTACGGCGAACCTCCAATGTTTGCGCACGCAGGTTGACGAGAGCGATTCTTTTGAAGATTTGATTCGGAGTGTGCAATCGTCGATCGAACAAGCGTCATGCAATCCGGATGTATTACTGCAGGGCATTTCATCCGAACTCGGGCGAACTTCTGACAATCCTCTACTTAGAGTGGCAATTGCAATCCATTCTCAAGACGCGGACGAGAAGAGCAGTGCCATGCAGAAGGCCAAGCCAGCGAATTTGGACCTGCACTTGCACATCTACCAAGGACAGAATGGAACCAACGCAACAGTCCATGCCGATCTCGACCTTTATACATCACCCACAATTGACACGATACTAACTGTGTTTTCTGAGCTGTTGGAACGAGGGCTCCAAGCGCCCCAAACTCCAATCGCGTTGATACCGTTAACGCATGGACACAGTGCTCTTCAAGAAATGGGGCTGCGTCAGGTCCATGGTAACTACCCACGCGATTCATCCATTGTGGATGTTTTCCGGCAACAGGTGTCATCACACCCACATACTGTAGCTGTGACAGATAGCTCAAGGCAGCTGACCTATGCCGAGTTGGACCGAGAATCCGAGAATTTGGCGCATTGGCTGCGGACTCACAACATGGCCCCTGAATCGGTTATATCGGTGTTTGCTCCGCGTTCCTCGGAGGCCATAGTCGCGATAGTGGGAATACTAAAGGCGAACTTGGCCTATATACCAATGGACCACCGGTGGCCTGATTCCCGGGTAGAGACCATCCTTTCAGCCATCAGCTCTCCGCGGCTGCTTCTCTTGGGCACGCATATGCGATCTCCCGACGTTACGGTGGAAGACCTCGAAATAGTCCCATTGGACCAGGCTATTCATTCGGGGTCTTGCCTTACTGATCTCCCAGTACCTCAACTTCCTTCGCCAACCAGCTTGGCATATATCATCTTCACCTCCGGGTCGACGGGCAAACCCAAAGGGGTTATGATTGAACACCGTTCTGTTGTCTGTCGGATGCATTCGTCCACCAATATTTCCGCCAATGGCACAGGGATGCCAGTGGCGCACATGGCAAGTTTGGCGTTCGATGCTTCCATATGGGAGATTTATACAGCACTGCTGAACGGTGGAACAGTCGTGTGTATAGACAATGCGACCGTATTGGACTACCCTTTGTTGGATGAGGTCTTTTCTCGGGAATCGGTTCGCGTGGCCTTCATCACCCCAGCTCTCCTCAAGGAGCTTCTCATAGCATCACCGATGAGCGTTGGCCGGTTAGATTCACTCGTCGTGGGTGGCGACCGGACAGATCCTCAGAGTATGCTTCATGCTGCAAGGCTCATCGGCTCTGGGGAGGTTTTGAACGGTTATGGACCCACGGAGAATACCTGTTTCAGCACCAGTTATCGCATGCCCAGAGAACTGCCCAACGCTCTCAATGAGGTTCCTATCGGCCAAGCAATCCCCGAGTCTGGGGCATATGTCATGGACCCCCAACAGCGCCTGATGCCAGCGGGTGTTCTTGGGGAGCTAGTAGTGACTGGAGATGGGCTAGCACGCGGATATACCGACGACAAACTGAACAAAGACCGCTTCATCACAGTCAATATTGGAGGTCAGTTAGTCAGGGCCTACCGCACGGGGGATCTTGCACGATACCGTCCGCGTGACAGATTGATTGAGTGCTTTGGACGAATGGACCACCAGGTCAAGCTTCGTGGATTTCGGATTGAATTAGCTGAAATCGAGCATGTTCTCAAGGACCAACCAGGCGTGGATGAAGCCGTGGTCTTGTTGCAGCAACTGCGGGATGGCGACGACCAACAATTAGCTGCCTTTGTCACCGAGCAGCAAGAGCAGACCAACGGCTCGGAGGGCAACAGCATGAATGAAAAGGCTCACGAGGAGTTATGGACCACCATGTTTGGAACGGACACCTATGCGGACTCCATTCGGGTAAGCGAGGCAGGCCGGGACTTTCTCGGATGGAAGTCGATGGTGGATGGTAATGATATCGACAAATCCCAGATGAACGAATGGCTCGACGAGACAATCGCAGCTATTCGAAATGGAGCGGACGACCTCGGGCATGTTGTTGAAATTGGGACGGGTTCCGGTATGATTCTATTCAATCTTATTGACCATCTCGAAAGCTACACAGGGCTTGATCCAGTCAAGTCGATGTTGGACTTTGTCCAGTCCGCCGTGAAGCAAGGTCGTCCAGGTCTTCAGGACAGAGTCCAACTGCATGTCGGGACTGCAACTGATATCGCCGAATTGACTCACCCTCAACGCCCCGATCTGGTTGTGGTCAATTCCGTCGCCCAGTATTTCCCTGGGGGCGATTATTTGCTCCGATTGATCCATGACTCGCTTTCGTCCCTTGAGTCCCATACTCTGTTCTTCGGTGACATGCGGTCCTATGCTCTGTATTCCCAGTTCCAGGTGACCAAGGCTTTACATAACGGCACGGAGCCAACTATAGATCGGGTCCGCGAGATTATGGCTGAGGTTGCTCGCAGCGAGACCGAGTTGCTGGTCGACCCAGCCCTTTTCATGGCTCTTCCGGAGCGATTCCCGGATCTTGTGCATCATGTCGAGATTTTGCCGAAGCGGATGCACGCCTGCAACGAGCTCAGCTGCTATAGATATGCTGCCGTCGTGCATGCAGTCCGGCCGGATAGCCCACCGGTGCATTCCGTACCTGAAAATGAATGGATCGATGCAGATGCATGCGGCCTCAATCGGGAATCCTTGTTGGAAATGCTCCAGAATGCCGCGCAGTCTCCGTCCCAGCTGGTCGCCCTATCCAACATTCCACATCGTAAAACGTTGTTCGAAAGGCTGGTCGTCCAGGCTTTGCCTACACTTTCCGACACGAATTCTTCGGACTGGCTGGCCACCTTTCAGGCTGAGGCTGACCGCAAGTCTGCTTTCGAGGTTCCGGACTTGTTTGAACTTGCTGGTCTGGCTGGACTCCGTGTAGAAGTCAGCTGGGCGCGACAGGCCACGCAGCACGGCGCATTTGATGCGGTGTTTCATCGAATTCCTCCCCCGGATGGAAAGCAGAGAACGCTGTTCCGATTCCCGTCGGATTATAACGGCCGTCTAGCACAGGAGTTTACCAACGCCCCAATGCAGAACACTTCTTCGATCACCGAGAGACTACGCGGCCAATTACAGGCCCAGCTGCCGTCCTATATGGTGCCCACAACCATCACAGTGCTTGACCACATGCCCATCAACCATAACGGCAAGCTAGATCGGCAAGCACTAAAGGAGGTGAAAGTATCTCTCCCATCGCAGGGCAGTCTATCTCCTGACCAAGCCCCTCGGAACCATATTGAAGAGGTTGTCTGCCAGGAATTTTCGCAAGTTCTGGCTTGCCCTGTTGGCGTGACTGACAGCTTCTACGGTCTTGGCGGTCATTCCTTGATGGCTACGCGTGCAATCTTCCAGATTGCCCGGCGATTGGAGTGTGCTCTTTCAATTCGTGACCTGATAGAGTCTCCGACGCCCGAACGTCTTGCGCTTCACATCGCATCCATGGGACCCGGGAATGCCGAGCCTAGAAAGCAGGAGAATACAGATCTAACATGTCTTCCTGCAATGGAGGTGAGAGGTTGGCAGCTGGCGGCGCGTGCTGTGGGCCTCAATGTAAGTGACATCACGCAAGTTCTGCCCTGCTCACCTTTTCAAGAGGGTGTCCTGTCCGCCGATGTGGCATTCGGTGGATCTTCTAGCTACCTTGGAACCGTGTATCTCAACACCGATTCATCGATAAATGTCGAAGCGCTGCGCGGCGCATGGACAGCTCTTGTAGCCAATGAAGAGATGCTGCGAACAATTTTCTTCCCCGTGGTCCAGAAGAGCCCCAGACATGGCATATGTGGGGATACCTTTCTGCAAGCCATCCTGAAGCCTGACAGCGATGAAGTCCGCCGCGTTTCCAGCATCGAGAGCGCTGCCAGCCTTGAGATAACCTTATCCAGGAATGTTCCGGTCGTGATGGCCTTTGATGAAAGTTCAAAACTCGTCCTGAAGATTCACCACGCACTTTACGACGGGGCGTACATCTCGTCGCTCTTGAAACGGTTGTCAGAAGCCTATTTGTCTCGGGCCAGCCAGACCCCTAGAGCTCTTGGTCTTGACAGTGGTCACATTCCATTTTCAACATTCATTCGTAAGCTGCACTCTCAGGAACCCTCGGAAGTGGAATCCTTTTGGAAATCGTATCTTGGCGGTGCTCCATGCGCATCATGGCCTCTATCTGCGCCCTCAGATCCACGCCGTCGAGAAGAACGAAGACATCAGGTGGAGACGGTCTCATGGAAAGGCGACACACGTCTGCTGGCCCGTCGCTTTCATACGACTCCGGCTGCTATCGCACGAGCAGCTGTTGCTATGCTCATTGCGGCCCATAGTGAGACCACCGACGTTGTTCTTGGCGAAGTCTCCACCGGTAGGCAGCCTTCGGGCTTTGTTGCCGGCCCATGTATCGCGACACACCCGGTTCGCATCCCCATGACCGAAGAGATGTCGTTTAATGAGGTTGTTCGCATTGCTACTGAGTCCTATGCTCATACCATGCCCCACCAACAACTCGGGTTAGCAGCAATCCGACGCCAAAGTGAACATCCCGGTGAGCTGCCATTCCGCGTTTTATATGTTTACCAACATGGCTCGAAGTCTCCTTGCGACCCCGACCATCTGTCAGATGCCACGCTCCCATTTTCGGGCCGAGCAGAAAACATCATTGAGGTCGAGTTTCCGTTGGTGATTGAGGCGTTCTGTTCAGAAACAACAGGCCGGATGGATTTCCAATTCACTTTTGACCCGACGGCCTTGCCTCCCCATGATGTTCGTTGGGTGCGGCAGCAATTAGTGCAAGTGCTCCATGCAATGAATACGACTGCAGATCTCCAGAGGCCTCAGAAGCTTTCCAGATCTTTGATAAGCGCGGAGGAGAGGGATTTCCTGACCCAGCTTTCGGCCGATGCTACAACGTCTCAGAATAGGTCTAGTTCGCTGCACTGCGCTCATGAAATTATCCAGGACCAAGCACGGAAGACGCCCGAAAAGATTGCCTTACAGTTTGAGCATACGAGATTTGTCACTTACCGAGACCTCGATAACTGGAGTACTGACTTGTCGCATGCCATACGGTCTGTGCTATATGCAGGGTCCGACAAAAGGGCCTTTCGCCATGGGCAGCCACTTGTTCCGATCTGTTTCGACAAGTCTATTGAGATGGTGATAACAATACTGGCGGTGCTCAAGGCCGGAGCAGCCTACGTGCCACTCGATATAGAGCACCCCGTCGATCGGTTGACTACCATTTGCAAGGCTATCGATGCCCGCCTGATCATCTGGGATGGAGTTCACGGTCACAACGTGCTGCAAGATGTGTGCAGTGAAATCGGGTGCTCGCTGTTGACAACGGACGACCTCCAGGGGTTGAACTACCACGACGCTCAACACCAGACTACTTCAACACAATCTCCGAGCACCCTAGCCTATGTCCTGTTTACCTCTGGCTCGACAGGAACTCCGAAGGGTGTCATGGTGGAGCACCGAAATCTGACGTCCTTCATGCGCGCTCATGCCGGCAGCACCGATTGCTCGTGGACCTCGCGCCGCCTCGCCATGCTAGCATATACATTTGATGCATCGGTGGGCGATATATTCGGCACGCTTGGTAAGGGCGGCCGGCTATGCCTGGTGCGTCGTCGCCTGCTGATGCCACAGCTATCAAATTGGCTGGATAGCCTTTCCGTTTCTCACCTGGCCCTAACTCCCACGCTTGGGGAGTTTCTGCTCAATGACCATACGCCAGAATTTGCTTTACCACATCTTACAACCCTAGTGTTTGGAGGCGAGCCTTTTCGTCGAGAAATCCTCCATCACCTTCCCCGGGAAATGACGGTATGGAACGGCTACGGACCGACAGAGACTGCGGTGGAGGTGACAGCATCCCTTGTCCAGAGCCCAGACGTGCCTCCTACTCTTGAATCCCCGTTCGTGTCAATTGGGCAGCCAATCCACCAAAACCTGATCTACCTCCTACACCCTGGCACGGCCGAACAAGTCCCGATTGGCGTTGCAGGCGAGGTCTGCATCGCCGGCCCGCAAGTGTCGCGTGGCTACCTAAATGACACAGATCTAACCTCCAAATGCTTTTTCCGCAATCCGTTCAGTTCGACGGGGCTCATGTACCGCACCGGAGACCGCGCGCGATTCCACGGAGACGGAACCTTGGAATACTTAGGGCGCCTGGATGGACAAATCAAGATTCGTGGGCTGCGTATCGAGCCAAGTGAAATCGCAGCAGCAGCCCAGGCTCATCCTTTGGTCAAGGTCTGTGTGGTGACAAAGGTGCACAGTCATAAATCGGAGGCCCTAGTGGCACTGGTCCAGATAGACACGGAGACTACCCAGCAACCCACAGTACTGACAGGGCACATCCAAGAGTACATTACAGCCAGAGTTCCTGAATACATGATTCCCGCGCAAGTTCAACTGTGCACAGCCCCCTTCCCACAAACCTCAAGCGGTAAGATTGACTATCGCGCCGTAACTCGGATGGCAGAAGAAGGCTATAACCGACCCACCGAGCCGGCCAGCATCACTCGGGCGACGCTAGGTAGCCTGGAAGCCCAGATTGCGCGGCACTGGGCAGACGTCTTGGGAATAGTGGACGAGGGTGGGCAAATGGACATCACCACGCCCTTCTCACAGCTGGGCGGAGACTCCATCCGGGCTATTAGCCTCTTGGCCGCGCTTCGCCGCGACGGCTTGCCACTGCATATGACGGACCTCCGTCAATCAGCGACGATCCAATCCCAGGCCACCAAAGTCCGCGATTCCAAGAAGATAGTCAGCGACAAAAATGTCTCCCGGGGCAGTCAATTACCTGAGTATATGCATCTGTACCAGCGGAGCACGAGTATAGCTACGATTGTGTTGATCCATCCCTTCCTTGCACAAAGCAAGACGCTCGAGGCCCTCATTCCATTCTTGGATGCCAGATTTAACGTCATCCTAGTGGACGATCCTTTCTTCGGAACCTTGGAGTGTCCGGAGTCTGTCACCGCATGGGCGCGATCTTACCTCGACGATATTCGCTTCCCTTCGTGTCACCAGCTGATCCTGGGCGGGTATTCGTTCGGGGGTCTAATCGCCCTGGAAATGGCCACGCTCTGGCAAGAACGGACATCGCGCGCTCCAGCATCGGTGGTGCTCCTCGATCCCGGCACGTACTCTCCCACAAGCCTTGAATCCACCAAGGAGGAAGAGGCCCTCAGTCTGCTAGGTATCGAGCAGCGCGCGATGGCATCGTTCCAGGAACATTTCAGCCGGCATAACCTGGTTCTCTCCCAGACATGTCTACCCCCGGTATATCATGGCCGATGCCTCTACGTGGGGCTGCCTACTCGAAGACATGACGGAGTGGCCGAGTTTTGGAAGAGGCAATGCCCAGGTTTGATAATGCACTATGTCGACTGCGATGACCACTATGGGTTGCTGAAGGAACCGATCCTGCCCAGCGTTGGCCAGGTTCTTAATCAACATTGCTGTCTCAACGTTGCTACGGTCGACGTTAGTTGCTGGACTGCCCAGGTTTCCACGAGTGAAAAGAAGATGGAACTAGGTCGAGAACGACCAGTATCGATTCCCACAGTTGTGTAGGCGTATGAGCTGTGACATACCATAAATTAATCTATGTACTACCCTAGAACCGTGTTTAGGCTGTGAGATCATGCAACAGGATTACAACAAAGATTATACCGCTCAAAGCTATATATTCTGTCTTTTTGGCCCGGTTGGTTAGCAATTTGTTATCGGGCTGCAATTCATGGACTGAGGCGACTGTTGGTATGTTGACTTCAGCAAACCGCGTGACAGGTCCAAGACTTGGACCCAAAACCCAACCCGTATGGGATATATGTTCGCGCTTGTAGAGTGGGCACTACCCTACTCGCTAATTAAACCCTGATCCTATTTGACGTAGGATTCCTTTTTACTATGTTCTTACAAATTCTCTACGTGGATATTGTTGGATAGGGTCACAAGAAAATATATCACTGTATATGAGATTAGCAATATAGATATATCATGTAATGAGTGTAAAGGTAGTATAATAGCATTCTTGACCATTCGTTTTTAATATTGCAACTGATGTTACAGGCTATTATTGCTAATGAAATACTTACTGCTATATACATGGACAGTGTATATATGCCTCTTCGCATTATCTTATACAACTACCCTAGCCCTGGGCTTGGCAGCGTCAAATCACCATTTAACAAAGGAAGGCACGTTCCATATGCCCTGGAATGGAGTTCCAACATGCACCCACTACTAGATGGTTGCAGCAAGTGTGCAATGCGTTTTCCAGGCGATCTCTAGATTGTTAAATAGGTACAACTACAGACACAGGTGGCGGGCAGCTCAAATAATAGAAACCGAACCGAAGTCTAGGACAAGCAATGCCCCATTGTCCCACAAGATTCTGCATTAAAGGACATTGTGCTGGGGTACACACCCAAACAACGCGCACTCAATTCTTTGGCGCTACTTTCGCTGTATCGGCCATCACGGGCGGGAGAAAGTGCGTGAAGAGGAAATGCCTCAGGATATTGGTACCGAGCTGCAGTTCGTATCCTTGCACGGTCTTTGATCGCTGTGGCGGAACCATCATTGGCATCGGAGTACCTTGCTCTTCATGCAATTTATCGTAACGTAGGAAACACTTGAGTTGAATTCGAAATCTACGTTATCATCTGAATGTCAAAGTTTAGGAATCGCTTTACCTGGCCCCTGAGACTCGAAAAACCCCAGGGCATGCAAAGAGACTGTCGTGGGTTCGCGCCAGGAACAGCCAGCCCTAGACAGAACCATGAGTGCAGGCCCTGAATCCCCACACTCCAGGGATATTGTGGCTAGCTTTCCCTAGTCTTGCCTCCAGACAACTCTTTTAACAATTGCCCTGTTGTTCGGGATGGCCGAGCTCGTAGCTTACGCCGTTATACACCTTCCTATTTCGATTGCTATGTCTGTGATGATCGACGGATGGCATTGTCAATACCATGGCCCATCCGCAGACAATAAGTAGGTAATGTAGGTACTATATTGTGTACATGTATAAGGAGCAGACTGCTCGCAATATTACCAAGCTCACCACAATCAAAACATCACTAATTACCATCATCCCGCCCACCTCCGAGCCCCGAGATTGGAGTTTCTCGCTCTTCGCATGTTTCTCTCCCTTTGGCATCTGTAAGTTACCCTAGCATGTGAAATTGTCAGTTATCTTTCGCATCCCGTCACAGAAAGCTTAGATCGGCTGCACTAGGTCTGCGCAGTTGGCTCTGTCCCTGTGTCCAATACGGAAAAACCCAAGCAAAGCTTCGGGATCTTTACCAGCGCTGCTACAGCTGCTGCAACTCAGACGTACGTCTTGTTTCAAAACTCCCGCCCTGCTAAATCGAAAGCGCGACTCGCTGATCTTTCCTAAATACAGTGTGTGATATGGATACTCTGCAACCTTATTGTGAGCTGTGGCTGCCTACAGTTCTGCAAGCGAAGGGCGATGGTAGGCCAGTTGAACATCAAGTCGTCTGGTTGTGGTGATTGCCTGGCAGCGTGGTTTTGCCCTTGATGTGCGCTCATACAGGAAGCAAAAGAGACCGATCGGTATGTCCAAGTGGTCCACGAGGTGTATCAGCGAACGTTTCCCATGACATATCAGACAGCGTGATCGGCATGCGTATTGTACAGTACCTAGCTGAGTATATTAGCTATAAATGAGATTCTACTAGTAGGAGCTTCTTGAGGTCACGCAAGTTGAAGGTATCCCCTAGAAATAACCGTCAATTAATCGCAGGCTAATCCAGAATGGCCATACCCTCCTAGTAGCAATCTAGTCGTTCTTCTAAAGTATTCCACCACGAAGGAATGAACTAATAGTTCAGGGTGAACCAGTCGACAGGTGGTCTATCCGTGCCAGCCAGCCACATCGAAGGCGATATTAACTTTCGTAATAATATGACAGACAGTGGAAGTACCAGACAATTTACTGGGATATAAACCCAAACTCTCGTAATAATACGTGGGTGCCTGGCACTCAATCCTGTTCCGACAGCAGATCCCTTGTTCAAATTAGCTAATTTCAAGCATCCGGAAGCCCTAATGAAACTCCACTCGCAGGTACGCCCTGCGCCTTCCCGGGAACATATTTATTGGTCATTTTGTGTGGCACAGCTGTGCAAATTGGTTCGATGATCAAATTTTCCCTGGTGCCTGGCGCTGAGTGCTTGGCGAAAATTCCGGAGAGCACCAAAGATGGGGATATCGAGCACCACCCACGTCCGACGGAAAGCGCCGACGGCTGGTGTGACCTGGGAATGGCATGAAGGTATCAGTAGTAGAAACTAGTGAAAACTTGACCGTTTCATCGATTTATAGGCCTGATGCGCTTCATCACCCTAATGTAGCCCTGACTCCATTTGTAGAAAAGCTGAAGCCTGGATTAATATCCACATGGTCCAGTGGAATTTGTAGGCCGGGGGCCTGTGGTAACCCCATTTCGCCATTTATAACATGGAACCTTCGCTCATGATATGTGGTCCCTAACTCCTTTCACCTATATTTCCTTATCGGGTGTAGGACTGGGAAATTGTTGGTGCCAAAATGAAACCCCTTTTCTTTCTCAGTGCAATTGGCTTGGCTGCAGCCTTCTCTGGTATGTTGATTTCATCAGTTGCAGCAGTCTTTAAATCTAACAACATTCTGTTACTGAATGCAGATGGCTCGCAGACAGAGTTAGGTGATAATGTTTCACTTGAAGAACGGTCCCTTCCCAATGCCCCGAATGGTTATACCCCAACCGAAGTCGAATGTCCATCCTCTCGTCCCAGTGTGCGCAGTGCAGCGAAACTTTCGTCCCACGAAACAGAATGGCTCAAGGAACGCCGCAAGAAGACCCTTGCTGCTATGAAAGACTTCTTCGGCCATGTCAAGGTCATCGATTTCGACGCAGTTTCCTACCTTGAAAAAGTAGCTCAGAACGTGGATAACGTGCCTAATATCGGCATTGCTGTTTCTGGCGGGGGGTATCGCGCTTTAATGAATGGCGCGGGTGCGATCAAGGCTTTTGACAGTCGTACTGATAATTCTACTTCCTCTGGACATCTTGGAGGACTGCTTCAGTCCGCAAACTATGTCTCCGGCCTCAGCGGTGGAGGCTGGCTGCTGGGTTCTCTCTATATGAACAATTTCACGAGTGTTTCTTCCCTCCAAACCGAGAAAGAGGGAAGTCCGTGGCAGTTCGAGCATTCGATTCTCAAAGGTCCTGATGGAAGTGGTCCGCTGATGATATCCACCCTCAAGTACATTGAGCAGATTCGAGACGCTGTGAAGGATAAGAAGGAAGCTGGCTACCCTACAACTATCACTGACTACTGGTACGTCATGCTTCACGATCCTAATAGCTCTTGTCATTTTAGTTATAAGCAAATTCTAACTGTACTATCTTGGTAGGGGCCGGGCGCTTGCCTACCAGCTCATCAATGCATCTGAAGGAGGCGTCGACTTCACCTGGTCTTCAATTGCCAAGTCTCGTAACTTCCAGGAGGCCGAAATGCCCTTGCCTATCCTAGTCGCCGACGGCCGCAACCCGGGAGAGCTTCACATTGGTGGCAACGCTACCGTCTACGAGTTCAACCCCTGGGAGTTTGGCACGTTCGATCCGACGCTGTTTGGGTTTGTGCCCCTAGAGTACATGGGGTCTCGATTCATCGGTGGCAAACTACCGAGCAAGGAAAAGTGCATTCGGGGGTTTGATAACGCAGGGTTCGTCATGGGCACTTCGTCCAGCTTGTTCAACCAGTTCCTGCTTCGGATTAACGGTACAGATATCTCAGGTGCCGCTAAAGAGATCCTTACCAGCGTTCTGGAGGTGTTTGACGAGGAAGAAAAGGATATCGCTAATTACACGAATCCATTCTACCTCTACCCTGAGTCCAAGTCCCATTACGCCAAGTCGAAGTTCCTGGCTATCGTGGATGGAGGTGAAGATCATCAAAACCTTCCTTTACATCCGCTGATTCAACCTGAACGCAACGTCGACGTTATTTTTGCAGTCGACTCATCTGCTAATAACAACAACTGGCCGGATGGCAGTTCTCTGGTAGCCACCTACGAGCGCAGTTTAAACCAGAAAATCAACAATGGAACTTCCTTCCCTGCGATCCCCGACCAGAACACGTTCATCAATCTTGGACTGAACACTCATCCGACTTTCTTCGGCTGCAATAGTTCCAATATCACCGGAACAGGCGAAGCACCGTTGATTGTTTATATTCCTAATGCGCCCTACACTACCCACTCCAATGTCTCCACGTTCGATCGCAAATATAGCAACGCCGAACGCGACACTATAATCCTGAATGGATACAATGTTGCCACCATGGGGAATTCGACGCGAGATTCGAACTGGTCCACTTGTGTTGGTTGCGCCATGCTGAGCCGTTCTCTCGAACGTACTAATACGTCGATTCCGAGCGTTTGTGGGAAATGTTTCGAACAATATTGCTGGAATGGCACGATCGATAGCCGCAAGCCAGGGACATATGAACCGCGATTGTTCCTCGAAGAAGACAAAGCCGGTAACTCCGCTACTCGACTCACTAACAATCTCCGATGGTTGTCGTCCTTGTTGCTAGCCTTCCTCATGTTCTTCTATTAGCCCGACCTAAGTCCATCTGTCTTGGGAGTTGATTAAACCGATATCTTCCAGTTCTCACGCAAATCACATGTTTTGTCCGCCTCTACTCTTGCCATATATACATGGCAACAGTCATTCTTTCATCTCACACTATTTCTGCTCCATTAGTCCATCCGTTATAATCTCCTTTGTGCTCTATCTTCCAATATATTATTCTGTCTTGCGAATTTCCTTTCTGGGTCCCAATTTCCAACCCTGTCGTTATTCTTTCTATTGGTTTTATTATTCTTCCTTGCCTGCCGGTGAACCATTTTTAGTGGCTCAAAGACTCTTATATTTGATGGAAAGTTTTTAATTTGAGTCGCCAAAAAAACAAAAAAGAAACAAAGAATATCCCAACATTAGCACGGTGAAGCTGTGGGTCAACAGACAAAGTGGGCATTTAATCAAGAAAACATTGCCAGCATTCCCACGAATACGAACTGCCTATTTTGGCTGTAGATGCCCTAAGTCGCCGTTCCAGGGACAATTTGAATAGTCGTTCCCTATCTAGACCGTCATTTCTCCGGCCTCCAGAAGATACCCGCTGAAATCTGTTAAAAATTGCCCTTCTTTCGCCAGAAGAGGGGTATAAGTGACCGCTACTTTGCATGCAGACGTTGAACGTTATATCCTGGGATTACTCCTCGCGAGGTATTCATGTTAGGAAATGATAGCTGCTCAGGGAGGGGATGGGCAGGCTAATGTTGCATGAATCACCGCGACCACGGCGTAACAAGGATCGTGATAGGAGAACACATCCGTGATTCATGCATGTCATCGACGATCGCAGTCGTGGCGCCAGAGCCCGCGCCTTCATGGCTGAGGTGTGCTTCTCAGTTTCGAATCATTTGAAGGCCTCGATAAGCAGGTCATCGTTTTTTCTATCTTATGAATAAGCCCCCTTGTCAGTTGTAGCTCCAAAACAGTCGGCCTGCTGTGAAAGGTCATGTTTCACCATTCGATCAAGGCGAGCAGAAATGCCACCCCTGTACCTTCCGACGATGAAGATCGTCCAGATCATATCTCAGCGGGATCGCAGCACTTGCACCGTCGCCTCAGAGGACGGGAGGTTCAGTTGTTTGCAGTTGGTGGCGCTATTGGCACTTGTAGGCACTTAACAATTCCTTTTATTGAAGTAATGGACTAATATGGCCAGCTCTATTCGTGCAAATGGCTGCGGTTCTGCCAAAGGCTGGGCCTGCTGGACTATTCCTAGGATTTGTCGTGTATTCTAGTATCATCCTGAGCGTGAATCAGTGCTTCGGTACTGTGTCCCCAAATGCAAGAGCCACTGTGCTGAGGAATATTAACAGTCGAACAGCGGAGATGGTCTGTTATCTCCCTGTGCCCCCGCCGTTTGTCAGATTAGCGAGTCACTGGGTGGATGATGCGTTGGGCTTTGCGATGGGATGGAACTTTTTTCTCAACCTTGGTAAGATCCACGCACAGACGGCGGCGTTGTTCTCAGGTCTGGCTAATATCGTCAGCGTTGGGCATTCCATACGAGATTGTTGCAATCAATGTTCTATTGACATACTGGACGGATAGGATCCCGGTTGCTGCTGTGGTCGCGGCTTGCATTGTACTATATGCGTACGGCTCAGTTCAATGGGGTGTTCTGTTGATGCTGATCGAGGAACAGATTGCTCAATATCTTGACCGTGAGGTACTTTGGCATCTCAGAGTTCTACCTGTCAATCTTTAAGATTGTCCTCATGCTAGGATTGATGGTGTATACTTTTGTTACCATGGTCGGCGGTAATCCAAGGCATGATGTTTATGGATTCCGATATTGGCGTGACCCGGTTTGTGCATCTTCTATACAGAGGGCTAGTCGGCTAACCTGGAACAGGGTGCCTTTGTTTCCTATCTAGTGCCAGGTGATACTGGACGATTTTGTGGAGTGCTGTCCAGTATAATCCAGGCTTCTTTCACGTATGACCCTCACCCACTTGGGCACATCCACGCTCACAAACAAAAAGTATGGTCGGGCCTGAGTACATCTCAATGGCAGCTGCAGAGGCCGAGCAACCCCGAAAGGTAATGAAAAAGGCCTACTCTGCATTCGTCTGGCGGCTGATATTTTTCTTCATCGGCGGTGCCCTCTGCATGGGCATCGTCCTGCCATACGATGATCCCGTCCTCGCGGCAACCCTAGATGGCACACGAGAAGGCAGCGGGACCGGGGCAGCGTAAACACCCTTCGCTATAGCCCAGTCCTACTCTAACCTAACTCATCCGAATAGATCTCCCTACGTCATATCCATGAACCACTTCAACATTCACGGCATCCCCGACCTCGTAAATGCCCTCATCATAACCTCCGTCTTCTCTGCCGGCAACAACCTCGTGTTCTCCGGCGCCCGCACCCTTCATGGCATGGCTCTCGAAGGACAAGCCCCTGCCTTCATAGCTCACTGCAGTCGCGCCGGCCTCCCCTACTACGCAGTCGCATGCACAATGGCCTTCTCGGCCCTGGGGTTCCTCCAAGTCAGCAACAGCTCTGCGAAAGTACTCAACTGGCTCGTGAGCATCATCACGGCCTGCTACCTACTGAACTACTTTGGCACATGCATCACCTGTCTGCACTTCTACGCTGCCTGTCGTCGACAAGGCGTCGACCGATCCTCTTTACCGTATAAGGGGCGTTTCCAGCCCTATGCAGCCTGGTATGCGGTGTTCGGGACTGGCATTATGACGCTTATTTTGGGGTTTGATTTGTTTTTCGACGGTCATTGGAATACCACTAGCTTCTTCTTGAATTATACTATGGTTGGGTTCTTTGTAGTTGCGTTATTGATGTGGAAGATAGCACGCAGGTCGAAGTATGTTTGGCCTGGGACAGCAGATTTGCAGCTCAATGGGTTGAAGGGGGAAATTGATGCTTATGAGGCTTATTTTGTACCGAGGAAGAGAGGGAGAGTGGCGAGGGTTTTCAATGGGCTGTTTGAGTAATTGTTTTGGAGTTTACTACTCTGTGTGAATGTGCTTCATGGGGCAGAGAATTTTAGATGGGGGTATTCTTGAAACTGTGGATTACACGGCGTAGAAGAAATAGCATGCCTTCTATATATAGCATGGACTATCTGAGAGCTTCCTTACTGCAATCCCAACTCGAACTTCTTGACCTTCACCCGCCCTCCCGGCTCCTCGGTTGCATAATTAAAGATCCCATACCGATAGCCCAGAAAGAGCTGCCAGTCACTATTCAGCTCCAATTTGCCTCCCAGATCAGTAAACGAGGAGCCATCCGTGCTGTACGCGAACGAGCCCTTTCCGCCCGTTCCAAGTGTGATATCAATGGTTGCGCGCAGCCAAATCTCGTCCCCGGATAAGTCAGTGCCCGCCTCTTCCTTGCCTGTGGACTTAGTGTTCCAGTTCGAGTCCATAGTTAACCCATTCGTCATACTTACTCGGGACTCTCCATTATCTCGTCGAATCCCGATCCATGCAGACGTGTCCCGGAAGAGCGCAAGGCCGGCCCGGTCGCCATTTGCCATGGATGAGATGTCCAGGTGAACCGTGGCGCTGGACTTGGGGCCGGGAATACGGCGTGTTAGTGTATTTCGCGCGGAGTAGGAATCGTCTTTGACGGTTGCGGTTTTCAAATCCAGTGCCCCGTCGAGAAACCATTTGCTGTTGTCGGGGTTATGGTTCCACTCCCACTCCGGGCTGAGCGCGATGAACACGTTCCACCTGGACTATTTCCATATTCGTTACTGGTCCAATGTCAGGGGCTGCGGAGATTTTGTTCAACCTGCAAAAGGCAATTCTCCAGTGGACAAACCCTTCTACACGCATAAACGCAGTTTGTGGAGAATTTTCGAGCAGTCGCAATTGCGCGTCTTGGCGATGCGGGGGAAGGGGCGTCTGTTGTCTGTTTCAAGTGATCATCGTAATGGTAGGATGCATGGCCTGATTAGAGGGCTAGTCAGGATTTAGTCAGGAAGCGCCTGTTATTCTACACTGAGAAAGGGTTCTCGAGTTCTCGAGCCACCGTCCCAACCCGAAACTGAAGTCTCATGCACGGCTTAACGATTAAAATCAATTCTATCATAGCTTCATGAAAGACCTCGTACCATCATACATCAAGCGTATCTCGGCAACACCGGCCGAGGCTCCGCCACGCGGTATGGGGGAGGAGCAGGATAAGCCAAGGGGGACACCACTGGCCTCGAAGGCGCAGGTGGCTTTACTTTGGGACGCCGACAGCAGCAACAAACAACACACCCGATGGAGGCCAGGACAAGGGCACCTCCGATTCCCGCTGCCAGACCGATCACCAGTGTCCGATGTCGATCAAACCAAGAGGGTACACCACCATTACCATCGCCTTCGTTCCCATTCCGGCATCGTCCGCGGCGACAAGTGCCACCACCGCAAGGTGTGCCGTCAAGAACCTGTTGACCTGTGCCCATGCACGTCCCGGAGTCACCATCTCTGCAACTAAGCATGCATGAATCATTCCCACAAGAGGAAATACTGGTGCTGTTTGAAGACAGCTGTTCCTGGCATTGCATATCCCGACTTGTGCATTCGCCACTGGCACAGAACAGCCCGGTGCTATTTCCGCAGCTGTCTCCATCGGGAACATGTCTATCTGACGGGCACCTGCTGGAATTTCCCGGGCAGGTCTCCTCGATATCGCAGGGCCCCGAGCTCGGACGGCATACGGTCTCAGCAGAAGCATATTGGCACTCATTGCAGCACGGACCGGAAGCATCGTCGCATACTGCTCCGTCCCTGAACCGACAAGTATCGCCATTGCAGCACGGATTCCCATCACAGTTGTCTCCGCAGTCACAGTCTTCTCCCGCCTCGACGATCCCGTTCCCACATTCCCCTGGGGTTATGGTGGGCACGTTATCATTGCTAATAAGACAATTTGTCCGTACGTCCCCGGATCCGATAGCGGAGCAGACGTTTCCGAGCGTGCAGGGCGAAAACTCGGTTTGAGAGGAGCTGGAGAAGGGATTCATCAGGTATTGCGCGTCTGCATCGCATGTGGATGTGGATAGCGGGCAGCATTGCTGGCGTGAGGAAGTGCAAGTGCTGGCGACGCAGTCATGGACGGCTCCGAAGGTATGTGCGGACTCGTGGCTGTTATATATCGCATATCAGCGTCTGTCTTCAATAATACATTCCTGGGACAAGAGACTTACGCGAAAACCTGCCACTCGTTGGATGTTCGGGCCACCACGTTGGCACTCATTCTTGAATTACACAGCTGGCCAATCCATGACACTCCGACTTCTCCGCCTGTGCGACACGTCGTCATCAGCGTCCAGTACGCGTTTGTTGAGTCTTCGAGGGATCTCCTCCAGGACGAGAACTGTCGAAGACGCCAGTCCATGTTTCCCTCGGAGCACCCGACATTCCAGGGAGTGGAGTCCGATGCACTGTCTGGGCAGTTTGAATCGCTGATGGTCACGTTGTGAAGGCCTAGTGAAATGTTAAAGGTATTTTCGAATACCTCTGATGCTGTGTTGACCATGTTTATCAGGTTCCGACGGACCGATTCGGTGGAGTTGAATGCGGCTGTGTAGGAGCAGTCTGTCGCTATGCCCACTAAGGCTACCCTCCTCGTCGTTGGACATCCATTTGAGCTGCCGATGCTATCTGTTAAATCACCGGGGTTGAAGCCGAGCTGTCGTTTACCTATGCCCGGGGAGGAAAAGACGCCTATCATGCTGAGGTTGTCTATGAAGGGATCTGTTGTCCCTGCATCCGATGATAGTCGTCCAGCGGCGCATGTCTCTCCCACATTGCCTGAATTCCTGCTTGCATCATGAAGCACAACCATGTGGGCCTTTCCGTCTGTAAATCTAACATCTTCATCTGAAATCACCTCAACCCGGTACCGTTGCCTGGAAATCATCAATGCTCCTTCAAATAGGGGACTCTCTCCACCTCATAGCAAGTATACTCTCGCCCATCCTTGCTTCTGCCAATCCCGGCCTCTTAAGCGAGCCCAGACAGATCCCTTGAACACTCTGTGTTGAGTCCCATCCAGTGTCTCCGTTTCTCGGATCTCACCTCTGGAATCAAGATGGCGAATATGGGGGGCTTGGACAAAGATATCATGATTAGGTTCCAGATGCAGTCTGAAGTCTGGTTCTTGGCCTGCTATCCGGAACGAGAGTCTCAACTCTGTTCCTATTGTTGCTTCATCGATCGTGGCATCTTCAAGAGTACTCGAATCATCGGCCGTATAGGAATGTATTGAGTATCCTATTAAAGTAAGAGCCTGAACACCATAACTGGCATATTGCAAGTACCTGTAACAAGTCCGAATACGAAGGACACACATGCCAGCACTAAATTCAAATTCAATAGCCTCATATTTCGCAGCTCCAATATTGCCCTCCCATAATTGTTCGACTTTCTGGAACTCGCCTTTTATAGATACTCCATGTCAATGCATCCAATATCTACACCCGTTCACTCTCTAAAAGTATTCTGGACCCACGCCGTTTAGGCACCACAATAATTTATGTCTACCAAGAGCCAGAAAACGCAAGCCAAGGCCACTCGTCTTGCGCTGGACCCGCCAATGCTGACAGGCTAGCCCTACTAAGCACAGCCTCCCGTGGTCTTCTGTCTTGGATCTTGCGTCCTCGCTGGCCTCCTACTGGTGTAGAATCGTGCCAAGGACTACTAGGCGCGGGGAGGACAGTGGTGGCTGTGCTTGGAATGGAGAGATTTTCGTGATTTCAAACCGTTAGGTTTCAAATCCTCTATACCTAACTACACAAGTATCCAATTTGTAATCGGTGGAGTATTTTCCGCTTCTAAGTTCTCTTCTATCTATTTATCGAGAGAATTGCTGGACTAGATACTGCCATGCATGGACTTCGCCAAGCATTTTCGCGGAAAATGAGCCGAGTTTGCAGGCCTTCATGCTTGCCTTGTTCTTTCTACACATAGTACATGCTGCATCATCATTCGAGGTCTTCTCCAGTTATGACCTCACCTGTTTAATCTACCAACACGTAACATGCCAAGATACTGAGAGTCAAAACCCGGTGCTATTGGTTTGATTGTGACAAACCAGCACCGTAGGCACTTCTTCTCCCCGCCGAAAAAATCTGCCTCCCAGAGGTCACATCCAGCAGTGTACACGTTTATACCCAGTTTTGTCTGTCATCAAACCCGGAGATAATTTGTAAGCCCGAGCCACCTCCGCGGAATTTCTCCGTAGGGTTATCATTTATGCGTCTAGCTGACACGCCTCACGAGCGGAGGTCTTGGCGCTAAGCCTCAGTCTGATCGTTCCTATTTGCTTCTAGATTCTCGAAGAATTTATGGCTTAAGTAGATGTCCCCATATCGGCAGTTGGCGCGCTATTTTCGGTGTGTCTGAAGCTCTCTGGCTGTGTAGTGGTATACCTTTCCACCAGATACGTTCCTTCTCTTGGCTTATACTGCGGGAAGTGATATAGCCACACCCCTCTCGCTAATGGCGCACCTCTGTTTTTCTTTCTTCAAAGCCATCATTTACGTTCATATAAGCATGGATGTGTATATTGTTCCCCATTCAAGGACCTCGCCCTAATATCGACATTTGGCCTTCGTTCATACTGCGAACAGACAATCCGTGTTAATACCTCACGCAGAATACCCAGTGCCTAACCTTTCAGGCGCCAGACATATGTACCTCGGACCATCTATCGCATTCGCTACACTTGTGTAACCAACATGATTTCAATAACTGCGCGGAAGCTGCAGTACCTTCTCACTGACATAATTCAGAATCATCTCTCGACTCACCGGCGCAATCCGCGGTACCAAACACTCTCTCAGATACCGCTCCACGTCGTACTCCATCGCGTACCCCATACCCCCATGACTGAGGACTGCACGCTCACAGGCCTTGAATGCAGCCTCAGCGGCCAGATACTTGGCGCTGTTGCAAGCCACGCCCACGGAGTGAAAAGGGATCGACCCGTCCGTCTTCGACGCATCGTATAGCCGAGCAGCATGGTACGTCGCCAACTTCGCCGCCTCCAGCTGCATATACGCATCAGCCAAAGGGTGTGCAATTCCCTGGTTCTGTCCAATTGGCCGTCCAAAGACAACGCGCTGGCGTGCGTACTCCGCAGACCGTTCCAGCGCCGCATAGCCGAGACCCAAGGCCTCGCCGGCAAGTAGGCACCGCTCTGCGTTCATGCCGTGCAGGATGATCTTGAACCCGTCGTTTTCTTGCCCGATCAGGCTGCTTGATGGAATGGTATAATTGTCGAAGAACACCTCGTTGGCGTCCACGGCCCGACCGCCCATCTTCTTGATCTTCCGCATGTCCAGCCCTGATTTGCTGCTGTCGAGGTCGATGCAGAACATCGATAGGCCCTGGTTGGACTTTTGGACCTCCTCGAGAGGTGTTGTTCTGGCGAGCAAGATCATTTTGGATGCTACTTGAGCGCAGGTAATCCAGATTTTCTGCCCTGTGACTGAGTAGCTGGCCCCATCTGCGTTTTTCTGGGCGAGAGTCTTGAGCTTTAACGTCTCTAGGCCGGTGTTTGGCTCGGTGACTCCAAAGCAGGTTCGCCAGGTTCCGTTTATGATTTTGGGGATGGTTTCCTCTAGTTGCTCTTTCGTGCCGAACTTGGCCAGTGGCTGGGTGGCATACACGTTGGCATGGATGGACTGAGCACCTGCCATACCCGCGCCGGACTGGGTGATGGTCTGCATCATCATCGTGGCTTCTGAGATACCTGTCCATTTCAGTGTTAGAACTGGTTTTCATTGTTGTAGGATGGAGTCAACGCACCTAAACCCGCTCCTCCATGCTCCTCGGGGAGTGCGATTCCGAGCCATCCGTCCCTGGCCAATGCAGCATGGAAATCCTTCGGATCTCGCTCTTGCTGGTCGCATTCCTGCCAGTATGTGTTGGGGAATTTTGAGCAGATGGCCGATATGGCGTCACGAACAGTTAATTGCTCCTCGGTGAACCCCGTCAGCTCCATCAGCGGTCGCTGTACGGTGGTGGAGAAGTGCGATTGCGGTGTCATTCGAGGCGAGAGCGCCGGGAGCGAGTGTGAAAATACCGACCGCAGTCCATGGCATACACCTTTGCTGCGGTATATGCGTGACATTGTGGTTTTTCAACGGTTTTGTAGAATTCATGTCGGGAATCAAGGTGAGGGTATAAGAGCACCAAGGAAGTAGCCGGCGAGTAACCGACAGCCGGCAAACAACCGAATCCCCGCGGCGTGATATTTGAAGCCCTCATTTCCTCCTCCCGTTTCCTCTCTCCTCGTAGCCATCTTCATTCCACGACATGACTCTTCTCCGATCAGTCTCCAAAACAGTACGCCATCATGTCCCTGGCACTCGCTATACTTCAACCCAGACCAAGCCGAAAGGCCCCCTCTCCGGCATTACAGTCGTTAGCCTGGAGCAAGCCATCGCAGCGCCTTTCTGCACCAGGCAACTAGCTGATCTCGGTGCGCGTGTGATCAAAATAGAGAGGCCTGTCGTTGGCGACTTCGCACGTAACTACGACACCCGAGTCAACGGCCTATCGTCTCATTTCATCTGGACTAATCGGTCTAAGGAGAGCCTTGCCCTGGACCTGAAGACCCCTCGCGACCACAAGACCCTCATGCGTCTGCTCACTCGTGCAGACGTCCTCGTACAGAATCTTGCTCCAGGCGCAAGCGCACGACTCGGTCTCTCCTATGAAACCCTGAAAGCCGACCATCCCTCCCTGATCGTCTGTAACATCTCGGGATACGGTCCCGACGGACCCTATCGCGACAAGAAAGCCTACGATCTCCTCATCCAAAGCGAGGCAGGTATGCTCTCCGTTACTGGGAACAGCAAGGAGCCTGCCAAAGTGGGTATCTCGATCGCAGACATCGCCGCAGGTAGCTATGCGTACTCGAACATCCTGGCGGCTTTGATTCAGCGCGATAAAGACCCGAGCCGACGGGGCTCTAACATCGATGTTTCCATGTTAGAGAGCATGGTCGAGTGGATGGGTTTTCCTATGTACTACACGTATGACAATGCGCCTGGGCCCACGCCCGCGGGGGCTTCTCATGCCGCGATTTATCCGTACGGGCCGTTTGAAACTGGGGGAGGCAAGACTGTTATGCTGGGCATTCAGAATGAGCGGGAGTGGGCGGCGTTCTGTAATCAGGTCTTAGGACAGCCGGGGTTGGCGAGTGATGCACGATTCGCGAGTAATTCGCTGCGGGTGAAGAATCGGGACGCCTTGAGAGGGATTATATGTGACGTGTTCGCGACTCGTTCAGCAGACGAGGTGCTACAGCTGCTTGATGATGCGTTCATTGCCAATGCTAGTGTCAATGATATGCAGGGTGTCTGGGATCATCCTCAACTCAAGGCTCGTGGACGCTGGACAGAGGTCGATACTCCTGCTGGTCGCGTGCCAGCGTTGTTTCCGCCTGGAATACAGGCAGGTGGTTTTGAGGCGAGGATGGATGCAGTACCGGGCGTTGGGGAACATAATGCTGCTATTCTAGAGGAGCTTGGCATTAACGATTGTGAATGAAATGCTTCGTGCTATATCTAGATTCCAGGTATCAAAGCAGTTTACAGGGTGGTTGGTATGTCGAATATATATCGGGAGAGAGATGGACAATCCTCGTTGACGAGAGGAAATGACGAGTTAAGGGTGGCCAAGCTATTCGTAAAAATCTACCACTATAACAAATTGGAATCAATAACAGCAGCATTAGTTAGTTAATTATATTAGTGCTGACAGAAGCGAGAAGATAAACAACAAACAAGGGAGGCATAAAGCCGACATGCCGGGCGCCAAGAAACAAATAGCCGACTTGCATCATCTCGTCTCCCTTCGGCTACTTCCTTCTCCTCGATTCCTCCCTAGAATCAATCAATACACACAAAACCGTCAAAATGACACCCGAAGTAGACTCAAACAATCGTCAAGGCAGGGTCCGCGCTAGACAGGCCTGTCTCCATTGTAACCGGCGTCGCATCCGGTGCAATGTGCTCGAAAAGCGCCCCTGCGAGAACTGCGTCGCGATGAGCGTACCCTGCGAGGTCGGGGTCTCCAAGAGAGGAAAGTAAGCAATTCACGCCATGAAGGCTTCTAAATAAGATTCCAAGTGATCAGTGCCAACGGTGATTGTCGCAGGTACCCGCGCAAGAAGACCAGCAATATCCACCGGCCCACTACGCGCAGTGGGAGCAATCCGGTCTCGCCGCCAGTCATCGCCGACTCCACCGTCTTGTCGGCTTCACAGGGTGCAGACACGCCTTTGACTAGGTCAGCTGTCTTGCGTGCCTCGCAGCAGCCTAAGCAATGGCAGTCCTATCACGACGTGAACAGCCCGCGCGCCCCGTGGATCTCCCCGGGAGACTCTACGAGCGTGTTCCTCGGGGAGTCGAGTCCCTTGACCTGTGTAATTGACGAAGGGCGTCGATCTCCCGATAAGGGATCCAGTAATGTGATGCAGAAGACGCGTCTTCACTATCCTATCCCCGAGAGACTGGAGGCCAGCAGCACGCGTGATGAAGCACTTCGCGCGCATAAGGCGAAACTTGAAGCGCAGTTAACTGCAGATGGTGCTTTCTCTTACCCCCCGACCGAGACTGTTCACACTCTGCTGCGTGCTTACTTTACCTGGTTTCATCCCTGCTTTCCGATCCTTGATCGCGCAGGGATTCAGCAGTCTTTTGCTGAAGGGAATATCTCACCCCTTCTGCTGCAGGCTATGCTGTTTATCGGCGTGAGTCTGTGTACAGATGATGAGCTTTTACAAACGGGGTTTGAAATTCGATATCGTGCAAAGTTCCTGTTTTACAGCCGTGCGAAAGCAATTTACGATGCGGGCTGGGAGTCCAATAAAACAGTCAAATTGCAATCACTGTTTCTGTTGAGTTACTGGCGTGGAGGCCCTTCTGAGGAGCAGGACACTCGATTCTGGCTTGGTGTGGCAATTAGCTTGGCCCAGAAGCGCGGAATGCATATGATGTTGGTGTCCTGTCGCGGTTTGTGGTCATAAGGCTCACTGTTCTAGGTCGAAGCTTTCTTTCAGTTCATCGAGGGAGGAAAAAGTATGGAAGCGTATATGGTGGGCTTTATATGTGAGCTTTTGCATCTGAATCTGAATAGACTAGGGGTTGGGATTAACGTCACAAGATACGCGATCAACAGAGTGCCTCGGCCCTAGGCTTGCCAGCGAGAATTCGCGACGAAGACTGCGACGTGGCAATGCTTGAGACCAGCGACATCAGGGAAGACGAAACGGTAGAGAATCCCGAGGTCTTCGGTACGCAGAACGTGGAAGACGTTCCATATCCCGTAGAAATGGCTCGCTTGGCCAGAATATGTAAGGACTATTTGCAGAACTTCGGTCTACATGCTGATAGCGACAGTGCGCACGATTGTCTCAACGCAATACTTGCCCATTCAGGCGTCGGTAGATACATCTTTACGACAAGAACTACACCAGCAACTTACAGAATGGGAAGCGAATTTACCGTCTGTTTTGAAGCTGGGGAACACTGCCAGTCCAAGGGCCATATTCTTGACGGGACTATTGCACACGACCCATAAGTAAGACATCTACCATATTGGGGGGAATATTTACCTGACTGGCTTGTAGTTACCTCTATGTCTTACTCTACCGATCTTTATTTCTTCACCCATCCAATCCAGCCATGGACGAACTGGGCCAAATTGCACTGAACGCCGCCAATAAGACTACAAGAATAATCGAGGATATGCTGTCCAATAACTTGGTTCAGCACGGCGCAACCCATCTGTGAGTACAATCTGTTACTTGCAAAACAGTCACTAACCCAACAGGATCACTCATTCATTCTCCGCTCTATGCATTCAAACCATCCACTGCCGACGAGCGACTGGCACAGCTCGCAAACTGGCCGAACACCGCGCAAGACTATGTCTTCTCGGATTGCAGGAACTGCAAAAAACATGGGATCTGGAGAATTGGGTGCTGGATCTCTTCTTTCGCTGCCTAGATGATTGCACAGCGCGTACGCTCCGACTGACGGAAATTATCAACCCAACGACTCCGCAAGCCCAAGCCCAGGTCACCGACACTCATGACAATGGAGAGAGTGATGCGAATCATCCGCAAGAGCCGCGCACCCCAAACACCATGATGACTTCAAACTCGAATGATCCGACCCTCGCGCCGTCCCTTCATGCCTCGCCATATGCCCCGGCTGGAGACCTTGCAGCACCGAGTGATTGGTACGGCTTGTTTAATTTCACAGACGATTTTACGGACGTTCTTGCAACTCCGCAATCGCAGGAGTCTCTTAACGTGCAGAATCTGCAGTTCTTATATAGGTTTCTATAACGGGACGAGTATTGCAACTATAATACCGATCCACTATTGCCTGCATAGAACATCGAGCTTTTCAGGGTTAGAAAGCGATAAGAGCGACTCGAGAGGTAGTTTCGCATCCATACCCACCCACAAATAATTCTCTACATACCTCTTGTCTGCTCAGTTTATTTCTTCTTGTAGAATACATACCTATCAAAGGGACCAAATTGTTACGTGCAGAACGGCCGAGGAAAGAGCCTTGCATGCAGTTTATCAGTGTACAGTATATGTCCAGCAAACACCATGACGATCAATGGCATATTGCCACAGTTCTCAGCATCCCGACAAGTAGGGTATTTGTGGTGTTTGAAAATCTCAGAATATCCAAGTGGTTGGGGATGTGCCATAGGTCGGTCCGAAAATCACGACCATATGGAATGACTTTCAATTCCTTCCTTTCCTTGCTGGAAATAAAACAAACAAATGAAAATCAACAACAACATTCGCAGTCCTCCGGCTACGCCGAGTAAGCCTTCAGAGTATCCCAAATGATACGCGGTCCCTGGAACCATGCCGTCCAATAAACACCCAAAGGCCATTAATGATTAGCAGAGCACCGACTAGGATCAGCGAAACAAAGTTCATGGAGCCAAGTTCCACAGGAAGGTTGGGCAGCATGCATATTAGAACGCAGAGCACGAATATCCACAGGACGGAGAAAATGTTGCAGCACCATCCTATATAGCCGAGGCTTAGGTATCGAGGGGGTCGGCTGTCACGGCCGCATACTAGTAACAGGCCCTGCGGTGTTAGTGAGGTTCGGCAACAACTTCAGGTGTAGGGAATGGCTACCAAATATCCAATCCAAGAGTTCGTAATCGAAAACCCCAGACCCAGAGCCGAGAACCAGCTGAACTGGCGAGGCATAGCCGCAGCGTGGCCATTTGCGCGAAGGATGGCATCGTCGTCATCTGCATCCTCTATAGCACTGCCAGGAGTATGTGAGCGAATGCTCTGCGCATATGCTGGTGTCGATTTGACTGTGGCGATTTGGAAATTTCTGAAGACATGGTCCTATGTTAAGGATTTGTCCTATTGCACACCTCTCAATCATATCGGTAAATATACCCCCTTACCCCACAAATCAGAAGGGCCGACCCCTATCTGGGAGGAACGCTAGAGAGAATGTGACATGTCAATCACCCGAAGCCCCGCGCCAACGTTAGGGCCCAGCCTTGTCACCTTGTCAGCCGGAGGGGAGAGGAATGAGGATTGGCGATGCAACAAACAAAGAAAGGGGCGAGTTGGAAGCATTACCGCATTGGGTATCACAGCCCGCCAGTCCTATTGCCGTAAGGATCGGCAATACTGATGTCATCGTGTTTACCATCACATGATAGTTAGTTTCAACGGTAACTATAAAGCGACGATCATGGGCGCATGGATGACATCTTGGGGTTTCGTGTTCGGATGGAATTCCCAAGATTAAATACACTGCCCAAAAAATGGCTACTAGTTCAGAAAAGTACGGCGAAGAAGTCCAGCATGTTTCCAAAGACACTCCGATTGAGGACATTCTGTACCTCCTGAAACGCGATGGGGGTGTGTTTATCAAAGGCCTCATCCCAGAGGACGATGTCGACAAGGCAATTTCGGAGGTTAAAGACCGTCTAGACAGCGATGTGGAGTGGAACGGCTCTTTCTTTCCTGGTCCGTTATAGATTAAACCAAGACAAGAAGGAACAGAAATGCTCACTTCTTGTAGCAGAAACCCAGCGTGCTCCGTCCCTCATAGCACGCAGTCCAACATACACAAGGACACAATTGATAAACCCACTATTTCGGCAAGTGTGTGACCACTTTCTTACAACCAGGAGCTGGTTCTGGTGGGGAGACCAAAAGAAAGAGTCTGTTTCGAAGCCCTATGCACATTCCTGCACCGCTATGAGAATTGGTCCTGGCGGCAAAGCTCAACCGTTGCATCGTGACGACTATATTAGTCACCGCTATCACACCGAAATCAAGAAGTGGGATGACTCCCGCGACATGGATCGCGAATCTGCGCTGGGGATGTTCGTGGCTGGGTGTAAGGTAACCAAGGAGAATGGGGGAACTCAATTCATCCCGAAGAGCCATCTTTGGTAAGGCCTTTTGCCCCAGGGGTGGTTTGAGTGTCTAACAAGACGAAGGGGCACCGATCGCACGAGTCCTCCGCGGGTCGACCAATGTATCTTTGCCGAGATGGAAAAGGGGGATGCATTTTTCATGTTAGCGTCCGCTTTTCACGGAGGTGGTTCGAACGTGACGGTTGATGAGTATCGCCTGGTCTTTTCCACCTTCGTGGTACGCGGATACCTACGCCAGGAGGAGAATCAATTCCTAGCCGTGCCGAAGGAAGTTGCCAGGAGCTACGACCGGGATATTCAGGAGTTCATGGGCTATTTCATGAGTGACCCGGCCTGTGGCTATGTTGAGCAGATGGATCCAATCTACCACCTGTGTCCAGAACTCCAGATAGACTCTCGACCTACTGATTTTTAGCCTCTTTGTCAAGTACTAGAGCTTGGTTCAGATTTGCAACCGATGTTATTTTAATCGGTTGCTCCCCGTCTTCCAATCGGAGCACGTAGCTTTGTCCCGAGTAGATGTCGCTTCTCAGGCCAACTTCTACCAATCCGCGTATCTGCAGGAATAACGGCTCAGGATAGGCATCGTCCATGTTGGTGACCCAACCTTTTCAAACTAGCTGGTCTCTATGGCAGGTTGCACGGAACCTGGGTCAACGTTCCGAGGAACGACATCACATGGCATTGCGCCATTGGTAAGGTACATTCATCCGGAAATGCACTGAATGGAGACATGACGATTCTGACATCATATAGTTGCTCTGTCCGGAAGAAGACATGTGGGTAACAGGGGGCTTGCTCATATTCTTGGTCGTCCCTTATGGGAGCGCAGCAGCGGCGTCAACCATATCTACTGTTTTTGTTCAGTAAACAGAGCATCTGACTATATGTCATAGTGAGCTTTGACAGCCAACAATTGCCACTTAGGGCCCCGCCACCCTTGTCTTACCCCTGCTAGCGCTGCGACCCTGTAGCCATGCCATGTTGGCATCTCCCACCTCAACACCCCTTAAGTCACTGCCACCAAGGAACAGCACAATGTCAAACGGGCTTCCTAGAATAAGTATACCATTCTTTTTCTCTTGATTTAATACAATCTAATTGTTTCAAAGACCCCGCATGCGGCACCTGCAGGAAAAAGTGTCGCAAATGCGATCGCGGTCGTCCATCGTGCGAAAGATGTCGCGCCAAAGGCCTGCACTGTGAGGGATATCCCCCGAAATATTTGTTCATGCAAGACCCTACTTCTTCTCTTTCTAATGAAGAAAGGCATGGGTCAGGTCGCTCTAGTGGCGCAAGTCCCGGTAAGAAATTAACCCGATGATTTTCTCAACGGGGCCTGACTCTCATTGCTTATCTGAGGAGGTCGGCGGCCGCCCACGGAGTCGGCTGCCAAAGGAAATAGAAGATTGAAACGTTTGGCCAGAAAGCCAGCTACTGTTGTTCAACAGGCGCAACATTCATCGAGCAAATCGAATCCCATATCCGGTGCCCCTGCTATCGACTGTCCCGGCAAGACAAATCCAATATCGACGGAAACAACGATCGATGATATGCTAAAGACCAGCGAAAACAAGGACCTCCTTCTATACTGTCTGCCTTACTTTAATGTTAACGTGTATCATTCGAGTCATGCTGACCAGTTGCAGTTGACAAGGCAGTGTGCAATGGCCTGGTTATCGATGCAGAGGGCCTCGATAACCCATTTCGGAGTTATATTCTCCCCTCGCATATAAGAATATCGGAATCCTTCATGCCGTGCTCGCACTAAGTTCATACCATATCGTGACATCTGGACATAAGACAGACGCAAAAATGAGCATGGCGACGATGATAGAACATCAATTGTCTGCCTTGCAATCGCTGAGCTCCCTTCTGTTGAAAGAAGAGCTGTATAGCCTTGCCGTCGAGGAGGAAGATATTCTTCTTGCCACGGTGCTGTTGCTGGTTCTTCATGACGTGGGTGGTCCCGAGTCACGACGAAAGCATGTCTACTGATATCACTGCAGGTCTGTGAGACAGGCATTTCATCACACGGCGTGCATCTCACTGGAACTTCATCTGTAAGAAGATTTGCCACCAGGCACAATCCCTCGCTTCACCGCGAACTACATTCCTGCTTACCGCGTTGACTTGGTAAGACAACCTCTCATGGACACCTCTTTTACTTTTCTCATGGTTCTTCACAGGCTTGATGATTTCAGAGGCTTAAGTGGTGCTGAAAAGATGTCCTATGCGGACGACGTCCGTCACTTTGTCCTGAAAGCAGAATACTTCAGTCTCGAAACATTAGTCGGATGTCCAGCCGATCTCCTCTATCATATCGGCGGTGTTCTGGGGGCAGCGAAAAGATTTATGGACGGAAGTCTCGGACTGGCTCAATTTCAACCCACCGTTAACCAGGCCGAAATATTTTTTCGTCTATGGAATTCAGAAAAAGCGTCATATCCCAGTCAATCCAGCCACTGGAAAACGCTGGCTGAGGCATACCGCCATGTGTGCATAATTCGAGTACTACGTTTCCCAGACATGCAGGCAATTCCGTGTCATGATCCACGCATCCAAGCCTCTGTCGTGTCAATTCTGGATGCCTCGGCTTCCATCCCCGTCCAGTCGCCGTGGTTTAAGCGCCTGTTATACCCATTATTTATTGCCGGCTCGGAGACTTCGATCCCTCACCAAAAGAGATACGTCGATCTATGCATTGCCGAGATCAAGGAGGCCACTGGCTTCCAGCACCTTGCAATGACCAGAGTTCTGAACCGGGTATGGGATGAAAGAGAACGGCAGGTCGACACGTCTCTCAACGTACCTTGGATGGAATATGTAAGTGATTGCCATGACTGCATGGCAGCTGCTAATCTCCCTTCAAGACTTGTTCTACCGACCTGATTCGACAACACGATTACCTGTTTTTTTGAGCTTCGCTTAATGCCATGTGGAAGCTATCCGGGTCACCCAAAGAACATTCCAGATCCGATTTGTCACATCGCTCTGCTGCACGGACGGCGTGGTGATCCAGTTACCTAAGAGTTCCCTAGCTTGCTTGGCGAACATCCTCCACACTCCACACAGCGTCGTCCCCCTTTTCATGGAAGGGCTTTCGCGACCATTTCCGATGATGCTTCCCTTCCAAGCCTTCGCCAATAATGTTTGTAGAGCTTGTTCTTTGCTTACCGATGCTATATTACCCTCACACGGGTCCAGTCTACCTTGTAAAGTTGGTTGAGGCACTGGTCGATAGTTCGGAACTGGCATACCAAGCGTCTTTGGTTCGGGAATAGGTAGAGTTTCGTCGGGAAAGAATGTCATTCGCGAACTAACGTGGAATTAGTTACACTATCATTTGGAGACATCCTTGGGGTATGGCGTGATCCTCCTCTTTTTCTCCGTAGTTTTCGTCCTCTCATCCACCGTTGAGGACCGAAGGAATGCCCCTTGGCAGTTCTGATTTGTATGAGAAATTCGTTTCCGCACGCTGATTGGGCCAGAAGTTAGATGAAACGAATTTCTGCCGGCAGAACTTTATTTGATTTTTTATCGCCAAGTTTTCATCGCCAAGTTGCGGTTCTCCCACCGTGGGGTTGCGTTGAGAAACCGAAAAAAAAAAAACAAAAAAAAAAAAAAAGAGAATGAAGGAGAAACATTGCACACCCCAGATTGACAACTTCTCTCCTGTATCTCTGGGCTGCAACCATGAATTCGCCCATCCATAGCTACCTCAAAGGCGCGCTGGACGCAGCCCGGAAGGACGATTCCGGCGAGCTGGCCAACTATATCGACGTTCTGGCCAATGCAGACCCTGACAAGTTGGCCGTGGCGCTGGTGACGGTAGACGGGAACACATACTCCGTCGGGGACGTTGACCATACATTCTCTATACAATCCATTTCCAAGGCCTTCGTTTATGCGCTGGCCATTCAGGATGCCACGCTGCCAGTCGTCTTGGACAGGATCGGGGTGGAACCATCGGGCGACGCATTTAACAAGCTGTCGTTACAACCCGGCACCAACAAGCCCATGAACCCCATGATCAATGCCGGTGCCATCGCTGCCCACACCCTGGTCAAGGGGAACTCCATGGAGGAGCGAGTGAACCGCATATTAAAGGCCTTGTCCCGAGTAGCAGGTCGGGAGCTGGAAGTCGACGAAACCATCTACCAGGCCGAGCTGAAGGATGCTAATCGGAACATGGCCATCGCCTACATGCTCAAGGCCGCAGGGATTATATCCTGCGATCCCCAGGAGGCCGTGAAGGGGTATATCCGCCAATGCTCGATCAACGTCAATGTGCGCGACCTGGCTGTGATGGCAGCAACGCTGGCCAATCGCGGCATCAAACCCTGTACCCACGACAGCCTCATGCCATATGAAAGTGCCCGCCAGGTCCTTTCGGTCATGACCACCTGCGGCATGTACGACGGGGCCGGAGACTGGATCTCTAGAGTCGGCATCCCGGCCAAGAGCGGCGTGTCTGGCTGCATCATTGGTTCTCTTCCAGGGCAGATCGGCATTGCCGTCTTCTCCCCTAAGCTCAACGACCGTGGCAACAGTGTGCGAGGAGTCAGGATATTCGAGTATCTCTCGTCCAAGATGGGCCTGCACATGATGGATCTTATCCAGGTTGCGAGACCCACGCTGCAAACAGAGATAGTGACCTCTAATAACGGCGCCCACCAAGACGTGCGCATCTTTCGCCTGAGAGGTGGTGTCCGTTTTATTGGCTCTGAACTCCTGACTCAGGCCATTATGGACGAATTGAAGCCGAGTCCTGGCAATCGGGCTATCATGCTTTCGCTGAAAGACGCTTATTCCATCAATTCAATCGCGCACGAAATTATTAGCGATAATATACGCCTTCTTCTTGAGCATGGTAAGACCCTGGTCGTGGTTGATCCTAGTAGGGTCCTAAATATTCAGAATCTCTTCGTGGTTGACAACGAAGGCCAGGCCTTTAGAAAGATTGGGTGGGGGTGGTGAGATCTGCAAGCCTGTGTAGACACTCTACTGTATATGAAAGGGGGGGACTGAATGTGTTTGAACTGGCGAATTCCTTGTTTATGGCTTAAGGAGCACCCAGGGCACGTTCAGTGAGCAATTGGCGGCACACGGCGAGCACCAATACGGAAGGGAAAGGCAACGCCTTGACAAAAAGAATACTGTACATAGACAAGACCCAATATAGATTTCCTCGATTTACTTTTATTCATAGCATACGGCCCCTTCAACAGTCGGCTTTTCAACACTCGTTGATTCATTGCAAGACTTAATCCAGGATGTTCATACACAGGTGGGCGAGATTGGTCAAACTGCGCATAAGCCCAGAACCTCGCATGAGATATGATCATTCCAAGTAGGCTATTTTGTATATGGGCTAATTCGCATCATAGTCATATGGTTTTACTCGTCAATTTATCTCTCCCCTGGATGAATTGTCTTAGGGGCATAAGGTTCTTCAAGGTACTGAATCTCTTCCGGCGTCAACTTGATCTGGACGCTCGCAACAGCCTCATCAATGCGAGCTTTAGTATTGAGCCCGACGATAGGGTACTCGCTGGGGTGGCTTAACGACCACGCAATCGCAACCTGTGCCATGCTGATTCCCTTCTTGGCAGCCACTTCTTCCACGCGGTCAATGATAGCTTTGTCGGACTCGGACTCGCGAGAACGCACGAACATGTTCATCCCAACGTCGGTAGCTTCGCGCAAACTAGAGCGAGAAGCCCAAGGCCGTGCGAGGGCTCCACGTGCGACAGGAGACCAAGGGATCAGAGAGACGCCGCTGTCAAGGCAGTATGGAATCATTTCACGTTCCTCTTCGCGGGCAATGAGGTTGTGGTAGTTCTGCATGGAAATAAACTTGTGCCAGCCATTGCGAATAGCAATGTTTTGTAGGGTCTGGAATTCCCACGCGGCCATCTACAAATAGGAAAAATGTCAGTAATGGCGTCTTGAGATTATTGAGTGTGGAGCATACCGAACTGGCGCCGATATATCGAACCTTGCCGCTCTCTACTACGTCGTTCAGCGCCCTCATGATCTCCTCGCGCGGTGTCTCGCGATCCAGTCGGTGGATTTGAAGCACGTCAATATAGGTTCCCAGTCGCTCCACACTGGCATCAACTGCCTCCAAGATGTGTCTGCGAGAAAGTCCGACGCGGTTCAAGAACTCACCCGCGTTCTGTCTCCCTGTTTCCAGAACGGGTGGGAAGTTCCCTGTGTCATCCACACCAAAGAAACACTTGGTTAGAATGACCACTCGGTTGCGGGGGATGTTGTATTTCTTCAGGGCTTTGCCCACGATTTCTTCGGATTTACCATACGAGTACATATCGGCCTGGTAACAATCGGTGAGAACTTGCGTGTATGCTCCGATATCTATCTCTTACCGTATCCCAGGTTCTGATGCCTTTTTGGTAGGCGTGTTCAAGCAGTGGAAGAGATTCTTCTTCGTTCAGAACCCAATCCTGCCATTCTGGTGTCCCAAATCCCATGGTGCCCAGTATTACCTTTGAGACCTTGAGGCCCGAATTCCCTAGTCTGTGTCATATGTCAATGCGGGTCAGCATTTGGATCTGAAGAACGCACTTGGGTCAATGCCACCAAGGCGAGTGCGGAGAGCCTCACTGTGCGTATTCCATTTTTCTAGGTCTTGTAGTACTCTCAGCTTCAGCGAGAATTGTGGCATTCTTCTAGCTTTGGGTGAGAAGCCTATTTATCCTTACTGACATCCATGACGGAGTTAGCTGATTAAGTCCGGATGACAAACCATGAAGATGATTTCAGCAACAACCTGAACTGCTGCGGCAAATGATCTAGCTGTTAGGCTTAGTTTGACGCATTTCATGGCATGTTCTGCAACGGAGTTAAGGTAATCGACGGTTGCTCCCCAAGTATACGGAGTTAAAGCTGACAACTCCGCGATCTGTCTCGTATATGGGCCGAGGTCTGGCTCCACTTGGAAGTCGAGGATGATTGGTTCAAATTGAGTGAAATTCATATAAATGGATGACCCTCTCTATACTTGTTAACTGTGCTGCAACACGAAGACCACTGGGTGGAATTGATGTAGACAGGAGCACTGCAACGAAGAGCAACTACTTAAGCCCTACTATATAGACACTAGACATGTACACCTGGTCCCAGGGGGAATTTGTGGTACTACAGTATCCTGCCTGGTAGGTATCACCGCCATCTTCCCGTTCAACTTCCCGTCCGTAGTTTAATAAAAAAAGCAGACTTCTTCCTTCTTTCACACTGCGCACCATAATTAGTAACATATCTGGTTACCTAGGTCTCTGTCAGGTCCTCGAAGGAGGCCGCTCACAACAGCTTACTATATAGTACATTGACTGAATGGCCTGTTTGTCATTTATTGTGCCTTTTACCATGTGGCGCAGTGGTAAAGGCAACTGACTAGTGCATTACAGCAATCCATACCTCGAGCCAAATCAGGCTCCACGAGGATAAGCTGCGCCCTCGCTAACGGAGCCATGGCGGCTCTGTTGCCGAAGTACATGTTCGCGACGATGGCGTGGATGTCACTCATATAGGCATCTGCTTGAGTCTCGTTTTTAAGCACTCGGATTCGGGCCTGTCCTGCACAGTATGTAAGCCCCAATCGAGACGCATGTCCGTGCACAGCACTGCCCTCTTTCCCTCCAGTACAGGACACGCAAAAGTATACTCACTTCTTCGTATCTTTCTGCAAGTGCCAAACGTAGTTGAAGCAACAAGTATTGAACCTTGGCCTGATTCAAACACTGTTTACCAGGTTTGGTTGGGTTGTGATGATTATTTGGGGGCCGTGTAGGTATGTATGCCTTGGCAGTGCCCCTTACATTTTCTCCAATTTAAATTATAATATCTGGCCCAACGTATGTGTTCCAAGAATCTGCTAAGCCTGTGTGATGAATGTCCTGACTAGGACCAGGTTCGAAAAACGCTCTTGTTTTAGTAAGCGGGTACTGACCCACCATGGCGACAGGAACAGCTGGTATATGATATGAGAAGTCAGGTACCAAAATGGACATACTTCACCATATCATCAGGAACACTCTGCCACATTTTAATCGCATCATGGTAATGTGATGTATGGCAGTTTTGGGGGCTTGGCAGGAATGACTAAACGCTGAATTACGTGATCTCCACCAATTCGATTGAAGGTCTTGATTCTTCTAACTATGCGATACAGCTCATATTTATGCAATCTCCAGAGCTTCAAAAAGAGATGATCAAAATGCAATATAATTGATCATTCATTCCATTATAAGACGCAATTATGTTGAATAATTGATATCACTAGAAGAGCGTAAGTAAAAGATTAGGCTTGCTGATACCTATAAATATGGCACAGCTTCCCGCTCTCTCTCCATTCGGACCTATTATCCCGCCCATGTCGTTGAACCCAAGGAGACCGGGAGCGAAACAGTAAGACTCCTAGGATATAGAATGCTATCACTGTTATAGCAAACTTCCCCACTCCCTACTACGTAATTCTGACTCAATCTGGTATTACAAATAGGCGCTAGGTATCTTATGACGGCGAGTTAAGTGATCTTATCCAGGATGGACGGCAAGCGACTCCTAGTCACCGCAGAAGTTTGTTTTATTTCATAAGACTAATTGGTACCGGAGTATATAACACTTAAAAGATGAATCTTTCGTACATTAGCCCAGGTCTAGGTAAGATGGAGAGATGGAGAATGACTAGGTAGCGGATCAATACGTTCGTAATGTAGACGCATACTCGTACCGAATAAATGGCCGTAATTGACAGTATATACTAATTTTCAAAACATAAATCTTCGATCAGGTCTAGACAAAGCCTGTTTTACCTCAGCCGACCTGGCTTAACGGGGTTCAGCTCCGGGTCATCTGTTTCCTGCAGCATAGTGAGATCTAGGCCCGTAGCAGTGGTCATGCTTGACTTCACTCTCCTATCGTTCATCAGCTATCACGGCACTAATGTATACGTCAGCACTAGACGTAACTAATAGCGCGGGGCTCCTGCAACGCAAACATTTACTAGGGCCTTCAGTGGCTTGCGCGCATTAACACGAGTACGAAATAAACCATAAACGTTAATAATAGCCGATGAGGGGAATACGTCTGTATACGCCTATCTACCATCTACTACCTGTTATATAGACGCTGTTCCTGCTCCCATCGCACAATCATTCTATATAGCCCGATAAACTGAGCCGGAAACGCCTTTCTACATTAAACAGCAATAACCTTTCTTATAATTGCACGCTTGTTAGTGTCACCCTATCAATCTACATATATGTCGTCGACGCCCAAATTTACATCCCGATAAGAGTATGCTAACACCAGCAGCGCAAAAATGGCCTACACGATCCGTCTCAGCGTTAAAAACAGTACTTCTGATTCCCTCAATGTTGTCGAAAAGGCCTGCTGGCATTATGCCAACGGAGGCACGTGGGAAGAGCAAGACGGCCAGCATGTGTTGCACATGGGAGGCAGCGGTACCTCCGGGATTCTTCGCTTTTTAGCCTCATCTGGCGATATTTTTACCGTTATTCTGGGCATCCACAATTACAGCCCGTGGTGTAATGTACAGGTGAATTTGCAGGACGGCGACTCGACCGCGAAGATACTTCCGGAATACTACGGCGGGGGGAGACTTTGCAAGGAATACGGGGTTGGATTCATGGCACGCACTGCCAACCTCCGATGGGTTGGGATTGAATTTAATCAGAAAGAAGGACATGAGCTATCAGCTGAGTTGACTTACTCTCCAGCTAAAGATGAGCGGGTGTACTAGTTTGGTCGCTTGAAGGGCTTTGAATTTTGATTCCGAGAAGAAAGTTTGCTTTTCATACCCTATGTTCCTGTGTGTTAGCCATGAGTTAAAAAGCAAATTCGTACCATTGTGATATGGATTGTTTAAGAGGGACGTTTGTAATATAATTATCTTGGGGTGGGGGGGGGGGGGGGGGGTTTATTACGATCTCAGCTTCACCAAATACCGGTGACATCTATTATCTGCGTGGTAAAGCGACCGTAATTAATCCTCGGAGAATTACTGGTGATGCTATTGTCTACTATAAGAAACAGGGCACTGCGGAATAACGAGGTCTCGGCCCTGCTTCCCTCTCTCATCAGAACTTAGCCACTTACGAGGATGTATTTCCGTCGGCAATTGCTTCCCGAAATAGCAGGCATATCACCTAGAGGAATGTCTTACCTTTGCCCAGCCACTGAATATAAGGCACCTGCAATAGGATTTCATTGCATCTAATCCTGGCATGATCCATGCAGTATATGGTGGGTGGGTAGTTGGGGCGTGGTGCATGGGTTGTTGACATGGAGGCAAGCAGCGAGAAGTACATAAAACCGCTACTGTCACGGCTCTGTGAATGCAACCTGTCTCTTCACCTTGTCTGCTCCTCCGACCCATTGCCTTACCGCCTAAAATGTTGTATGAAGGAATATTTCTCCTGGTCATTGGAGTTTCTGCAGCGTCTGGTATGTTCTTCGTCCCTCTAGTAGACAACTGGTAGACAACACTTGAAACAGTACTCCTCGCTAGTCGGGGCAGCTGAGAGATGAGTTTTGGCCGTCCTTAACCCAGCTATTATCCACGCTATTGAACGTTCGATGAATGCTGAACCCCAAAAGCTTTCTTTTTATCTGATGGGGGGCACTGGCGGTGGGGCTGTTGCCCTTTTAGAGCTTGACACTCGGGTGCATGCTAGACACAGGCACCGCTGGGGACCAGGAGCAAGTCCGCAAGTCCGCAAGTCCAAAAGCCAGACCTCCAACTGTATCTATTTTGTTTTCTTTCCTTTTCCTGAAGAGCATAATACACCAGATCATGTCGGACAGCGAACGTGTGTATTAGGAACAATAGAAAAGGTATACCAAAAGGGCACCCTAATGGCTAATCGTATTTACCAAGGACTTCGTGTGGTTCTTCTCTGGGCGCAGAACGGCTGTTGAGGAACGCCGGTATGTTGACTATTAAGAGGAACAAGCAACACGAGAGATACTATTCACTATAGACAATTACATGCTATGCAGCCTATTTTCAAAGCTCTACTTAATAGTAGGGATATAGGGTATGGAGCATAAGGTAAAACTAGCACGCCAGGGGCAAAAAGATCGAGAACGTGCAGGGACAATTAAATAGACTAATATTTTTTTATTTCTTGGTTTCAAGCTAGAGCAGGGGGAACAGATGAAAAGGAGTTGATAGACTTGAGTATATACTTAAGAGAGGAAAAGACAAAAACAAACACTTTAACTCTGATCACAACCGGCAGACAGGCGCATATACGACTCCAATTTACGTGTAAAAATACAAAGTTTGATTATAGTCGGAAGAATAGGTGGAATTATAACGTCCGTGGAAGCTAATAATTCTTCATCCGCTGGGAGCATTGAACACAGCTGGATTAAGGTTAGAGATTATAACTTTAATAAGCAGTTTACTATCGCCGGAGAAGGAAAGCTCTATACCGATCACAGCCGTGGTAGTCTGTATAGTAGTTGATGTGGCGTAATAATTAAGGCTCGCATAGTAAACTTTGACAGAAGTGATGTATTCTCCGAATCCGAGGGGGTGAGTGTCGCTATATGTGTTGTATCCATCTAAAGGGGAGTCAAAGGTAATTGCAGGATCGGTAAAGGTAAGCTTGAAGCCAGATATGCGCATACTCATAGCATTAATACTCTGTCCCAGGGCGATAGTGGATAGCCTACCTAGCAGATTGGATTTACTAGGCAGATTATCCAAGTTATTCATTGCACCTGCGTCTCTGATAGACCCGGACAAACCGCTTATGATATACATACCAGAGTCTACCGGTTTAGACGGGGAATATAAGCAGGGAATAAGTCAAGAATAGAACTCACACTAGGAAGTTTAGTAAAGGGCTCTAGTTAGGATATTTTCCGATCCATTCCTTAATTTAATTAAAATCTAAGCTGACAAGCTTCCCGTTATTATAAATATTGTTCGTTAAACCCCGTTCTATACGGTTCGGTGTACCGTTAAATAAAAGTTGATACTTAAGAATGGAATCGTTAATAAATATCGGCAGGACCTTACTAAACTCGTCCAAGATCTTAGTATTATTAGCGGCAGTATAGAAGGCCTTTAGAGTATCGGTTCGCTATTTCGTGCCCAGAGCTTCGTTCATTAGATTATCTTAAAACCGCCCCCAGCTTATCTACTCGAGATTTGGCTCCTTAGCTAATTACCATCTATATAAGTCCGCAGTATCGGCTGTTTTCACGATTACATTTCTAGTATAATAGATTTTCTAATAGTTTGTTAAAGACAGCTCACTCTCTTCAAACAGCTGATCACATCTTTAAAGTCATTCCGTGACATCTAGTACCTTAACTAGTCCACTAAATCAGGGAACTTCCTCCAATATTCAACACAATATATGTTCATTGACGAGGAAAGTAGTGTAGAAGGTCTGGGAATTAAGAGGGATGAGTATCATATCTCGTAGCGGTCTTCCTATCTCCTTTTACTGATCGAGCTAGCGCCCTTCTGGTTGGCAGGATAGACCTATGACACCAGGCCTGTGAATAGAAACTTCTTCCGAATTCGAGGAGCTGAATAGTAGATTCAGCTGACCTTGTTGGGCGTTTGCAGCCAGCCACCCCTATGAGATCCGGCGGCCATCAGCCGACTCGCCAACATGACTGAGGCCGAGCGTAGTCTAGACTTACGTCTTCCGGCGCCTCACGCCCTGCGCAAACTATACCTGACTGGCCAGATAGCGGTGGGGTATGCATGTACAAGTGGTACTAGGTGACAGCAGCCAACCCCATCCCTGCTACGCTGGGGACCATCTAGAAGTCTGGTATGCACGAGGGAAAGAGCCAAGACGATAATCTGACACCAGACCAGCCATATCCGGCCTGATTCATTAGCTCCAAGTGGCTTTCTTCTTTAGACCTATACAACAGAAACATGAACTCTCGCTATCTAGTTTACACGTCTTGCCACTACACTAGGGCTAAACTCCTCGGCCCCGATCTTATAGTAGAGCGTACACCACTGCTACCCTGGCCGTTCATTATAGATGATACCACGGCAAGCTGTCTCAGTCGAGCAAAAAGAAATATAAATCTCAAAATTAGAAGCCTTCGGCGCGAGTTTTAGCTTAGAATAAATCGAGCAGTAAGACCGGCCGCAGGTAATGGTGTAGGTTAAGTATCTAATAATACCCAGTTTTCCATTAAGAATCGCGCAGCCCGAGTCCTTCACATTATTATTCTCTTAGCCGCTATCACCAGCGCGATAGAACGCTATTTAACTCGTTAACATGTTTACCTTTTCTTTAAGACACACTCTCCCATCCTAGCAGCTGCTATAGTCGCCCAGCAAGCTATTATACTTCTAGACGGCCGTACCTTTCTCATTTTCGAGCCCGGCCACTTTCTTATTATAAACTATCTTTAAATCACATTTTTCGGCCAAGCACTGATTCCTTAATTATTACTCTATATTAACTATTTTCATATCATATTTTTAGATCTTTCAGTCAATAGCCCGGTCGATTGCGATCTAACCATCTGGAGTTAATCTCTTTAGGACCGGTTCGATAAACAGCAATCCCGGTATTATATATCTATCTATCTAGCACTGAGAACGGCGCATTTTTAAATTCTAGAAGATATATAATACTATAATATTCTATCTAGTATTACCGCTATCTTCCCATTTAACTTCCCGTCCGTAGCTTCATAAGAAAAGCAGAGTTCTTCCTTCTTTCACACTGCGCACCATAGAACTATACATGTAAAACCGTCGGAAAAGGCAGGCGCTGAGTCAGCACCGCGTATTTCTTTCCCGGGATTCCCGACGGAATTCCTTCTTCTCTCCCGACTTTCCCGACCGGAGATCCCATGGACAATGCGCCTGTCAATTTCTTGCGCTGGCTGTCGGTGCGCATCCTGATTCATCACATTATGGGTTATTTACTGATCATTAGCCAGGCAAGCCAAAGTCAAATGTTTCCATGACGGCCAATCCCCCTGTCGCCGCTGTCAGCGTCTCGGCCAACCGTCGTGCGTCCTGACAGATCCTAGAGCTTCTCCGCTAAAGCCTCGGAAAGACTCGTTACGCGTCCAAAAGCGAGAGAAACCCTCGAGAGGGTCAGAATCCATTCCAGATGCAAGCACAGAGTCTTCGGTAGAGCACACCTGCCAATGTGCTCGCGCCAATCCCATTGCTTCCCTCCCAGCAGCGACCATTGTGAGCGCCTGTGACACTTACCGCAAGAAGTTTCCCGTCGCCAACTTCCTTCACTATCCGACATTGATTGCAGAGGTTTCCAACAATGTAGCGGCCGTGGATGCGGTCTTCATCGCCTCCATGCTATGTCTGTGTGCACGCTTTATGACGGGCCATCAGCTGGAGCCGGAGAGTGTTTATGCCGATTATGCGCGAACTCAGTTGGCAACCCGCGTCTTCGAAGCGCCATCGCTATATCTGGCACAGTCTCTAGTCATGGTCTCTTTCTATGAGTGGGGTTCAGGTCACCCGTACAAAGCATGGATGTACAGTGGTATGTTTCTCAGCGACTTGATCGATTCACACGGCAATTGACCTCTCTTAGGCATGGCAACTTACATGATCCAATCACTTTTGAAGACGACCGACGACAGCATGGAGCATAACCCGGAAGAGTTTCAAGCGTCGCAGATTCAGTACGAGCAGTTGGTCCGGACATACTGGTGCTGTTTTGCCCAGGATTGTGAGCTCAGCTCCGGCGCTCGACAGCATTTTGCTTTGTCATTTCGACAAATCTCGGTGCCTCTTCCCATCAGCGACCAGGATTTCAATTTTGGCCGTCCTTCCACCTCCCGATTGATGCCAGCCAATATGAACCGACACTCACTGCTTTCATCGGATCTGACGATTGACCGGGGTTTGACGATAGTGACGCGTGGTTTTGACATTTTTGTGCGCATTCTGCGGTTTGCAAACGAAAGTCGGCGAGGTCGCACCTCATCGCCGGCTGCCTTCTCGTCACCCCATTTGAAATGGCGGACTCTCAAGAATGAGCTTGATGAATGGAGGTCGTTGCAGGATGTCACAGTTCAGTATCCTGCAACTAGTGCTCAGGCCCACGTTGCGCTTGGGTATGGCGAGCTGTTTGCCTATATCAATCTTGTGTATTTCATGAGGTCAGTCCTACCATTTTCCCTTCCTTCAACCTCACTAACACCTTGTAGCATCCTTTTTCTTCATCGTGACTGCGTGCTCTCAGGCTCCAGGCCCTTGTCAACCCGATCGGCAAACGCGATAGAGGACTCGATCGGGTGCGAAGAGGCTATCGATCAGCTATTCGAGGCGGCCCAAAACATAAACGGCGTATTAACTGCACTGGAGGCATCTGAGACGCCTGTAATCACACCCTATGCTGGTTTTAGCGTCTTCGTGGCAGCTCACATCAACATGTACGGCACTGTGTCTCCGCTTCGATATCCCGGTGGACGCGACCGGGCAGAACAGGAGAAGAAAGCCAATTTCTCGTATCTGGAGCGTTTATGCCAGTACTGGCCCGTTGGCCATAGCTGGGTAAGTCCACGAATTTCAATTCTCCAATTCTCAGTACTGATAGTCAATAGTGGCGGACTGTACGGGAAGCGGATAAATTCTATCGAACCGCTAAGAGTAGTAGCTTCTCAGGCGACCGTCCCAGTCATCTCACTCTAGAAGGAACGTTGGATGAGTATGGCGACATTCGGTCGTCTCGTCCCAGACATGATTTGTCGATATCAATGCGAAAGCGAGATGCAGTATTGTTGTCTGGTGCGATTGACAACGCAGAAGATCGCGGTCCTGCTTCCAATAGTCAGCAGGACGTCGCCTCGGGCAATCAAGCAATCCTTGATTCCTACGATATCGAAGCCGAGATGCTGCAATGGCCGTTTATCGACGAGACGTGGTTCCATGGGTTCGATACAGGGTTCGACGCGGCGTGGCCAAACCTGGGATAAGGTGGCTGACGGGTTCTGGAGCCTGAGATGGTAGCCAGCGTCACAAGCCAACTTTTGTTTACCTGTTCCATGCAAAACAACTGAGGCAGGACCAGTATCTACTTTGTAGTTATCTGTCCATGGTCTGGGATTCGTATAAGAATTACCGCGCATGACCAATCGATGCAAAATCGAGCCTCCTACAAGCAAATCCCACGGCCTCAGCCGGAGAGGATAGATGCCCCTTGTACGATGGATGCCGAGAACGCAAAATCGTATGCCCCTAGGCCGACATGGTCATTTTATGACCGTCACATCGTGCCGGGACCGAGGCAAGCAAACAGCAGACTATTACAAAATATAATTCGGTTTGCCACGCTCTTAAAAACCAATGGCATGTAACGCGGGCCTGAGAAAGGGAATGATCGCCAGCATTAACGGCCCATTGTTCTCCGGACTTTAGATTAAACCCTCTTCGGTTGGCCCTTGCCAGTATTTTAGCATTCTTGGCTGCAGACATGAACCCTTGGGTGACATCGGGTGCATTGCAAGGGGCTGGCCCAAGCCCAATCTGCGCGAGCAACCAGCCATTTGTGGACGCGACGTCCGACGATCGCCCCGTCGGAAGCGGGAAGGAAGCCACCCGCCGCTACGAAGGGGAACTAATGGCATCGAGCCCGGCCCTGGCCCCAATCATTTAGGGATCCCGTCGGGGTGCCTGGTCCTGTCCGTCTCCGTTGTCCTGCTCGGGTTCAGGGACGGGGCCAGGGTTTGGGGATAAGGGGAATAATGTGCAGGAAATTAGCACCCCCTTCGAAAAGTGGTCGGTAGTATGGTACAGCCTAACGTGCTGTTCAATTGCTAATATCCAATCCATTCGATTAGGGGGGGAATCATAAAATTGGTTCTACCGCGGCCCGGCCCTATCTATCTAGACCCGAATCCCTCATCGTAATGTGGAACTAAACCCTGCCTGCTTGATGGAGGCTGTGACTCTCTCGCGTACTGCCCGTCGTGTACACTCGCCTGCTCTTGCATATGACTCTCGCGGCGTTCGAGCAATGTTCGACTAGATTCCGTATCGGGCACATCGCCAATTCCGAGGTTCGTGTTAGCCGACGGTATATTCATGTCCACAGAATAGGGGCTTCTCCTCCGCCGACTTCTGGTACCCGAGCCATCGTTTGTATTGTAGCGACCGGCTGAGACAGAAAGCTCGAAGAACTCCGAGATAGCTCCGGCCATCATTCCGGTTTGCAGGTCGGCAAGCACGCGTTTGAGGCTCGGTATACACGTACAAACAATCGAGGCGCTCTGGACCAATTGTAGCCAGATTGCGGGCATGACCGCATTCCATGACGGGTCTCGTGGAATCGAATGGAAGTAGGGCTTCAGCGATAGTAGCCCGGGGATCGTGATGGCGGATACACTGCGCATTTGTCGTTAGTTCTGGATACCCAGATCCAACCACCGCATGGTCACTTCTCACCATAAACGAAGCGCAAACAGCGCCGAGATCTGTCGCCGCTTCCACCCGGTTATCTGCACACTCCATACCAAGGCTATGGGAAGCGCAATCACGGCGAGATCCAGCAGGATGTGACAAATCCCGAGACCCAAGTACAGGGCTTCCTGGTCTAAACATTCACCGGAGTGAATGGACCATGTCTTCCCTCTCGCACATTGCACTGCGAGTGTAATTATCCCAGCCCCGACCCATGCTCCAGTCAACCCCAGGACAACTTTGCAGGCAATGAGAACCGTTGCGAAAGGCTCAATGGATATCACGAGGAGTGTGACGGACGCTTTGGAACACGCGAGGACAACGATCGACAGGATTTGGCTAGCGTATAGAGACTCGAAAATGTCAGTCGCGCCGTAATGCACTTGGGAAAGGCCAGCTGACTTTACTATAGGTTGCGAGAGACTCCTGATCTATGGAGTCCGCGTGACGTCCAAGACCGTTCCTGCTGGCAACGTTGACACAAACCGTTTGAGGGAGATAGACGATCTGTTGGAGAACATGTTAATAGATCCAGATAGGCAAGTCAAAGGGTCGATTTACTGTGCCTGCTAGGAGGAAAGTGTCGCTCCATGAAAACTTGCGAAGAATACGGAGTCGGGATATCAAAGTTATGATTGTCACCCAAAAGACCAGAATCAGCAAAATAGTGCTCACAACGACAACCCAAGCGCCATGATCATCGTCCGTTACCGGAAGAAGGGGAGGAAGCATCGTGGTCTCCCAAGATGCTTCTCCCATGGCGAAGTTGCGGTGTGTGCAATTCAACCAACATGACCAGTGATTGCAAGAAAGGCTGGCGTTTACCAAGCAGCGCTAAATTGTCAAAAGTACGCACAAGAGCAGCTAGGTAATTATTACGACTCCGACATGGGTTGTTCGATCCCAGTAGCGCTGAAACGCGACTAAATGCTAGTCTGGTAGTCTAGACTAGCATTCTGTCTGTTAGCGCATCGAGGATGCAGGATGGTATATTATGACCGGGACGTTAGATTTTTCCCTCTAATCCCTGCATGTCAGTTCACTGGCAGCTGCCCCTCCTGCCTTGGCCTTTTGAAAATTTCCGACGATCTACCTGCACGCCCTCTTCTATCCACGTTTTTTCTTTACCCATGCTCGGTGACGGTTATCCGGGTGACACTGAGCTGCACTAATAGCTGCATCCTGCGGGCATTCACTGCGTTGAAAGAACACCCAAAATGGAGCAACACGAATTGTCATCAAACCCCGGCAAAGACACCCAGTTTACGGTCGATGAATCGCCGTCAAGCCATGGACAGAATCCAGCTCCCGCGACCGAAGCGAGCAATGTAAAACAGAAGGAGATGGTTGAACAGACGCAAATCAAGGTGTGATGCCGAGCTCTCTGTTTATCAGGGCGCAAATTCTCATGGATATCATGGCAGCGACTATTCAATTTCACGCAAATCTTTTTCTTTTCCTTGACGTTTATGTCGAGCTGGGAGAGCCAGGCCCTGTATGCGACTACGTGTCTCCGCATTCATCATATAGGGCTAATCAGCGACCAGGAATCTGAATGCCGTGCTCACGAATGGTGGCCCCGAAGCCCTGGCTTGGGGAGTGGTGATCGTGATCTTTGGGGCATTGGCTCAGTCTGCTTCTCTGGCTGAGATGGCTTCCATGCAGCCTATTGCTGGGGCGCAATATCACTGGACGCATCACCTTGCACCTCCTAATCAGCGAAGGTTCATCACATGGATGCAAGGTACGATCCCTCCGCCATCGCATCTTCGGTGCTTACAGATCGCAGGATGGATCACCTGGTTTGCATGGGTATCGTTGTTGGCTGGTGTCGCCAACACGACCGCTAATATGATCCAAGGGCTCGCCATTGTCAACTATCCCGACTACGAGCCGAAACGGTGGCACTTGACGCTTATCATGTTTGCAATGCTGGTGGTGGAGTCCCTCATGAACATGTACACCTTCTGGCTGATCCCCTGGATTGAGTTATTAGCTGGAATACTTCACATCATCATGTTCATCATCTTCCTGGTTGTCTTCGCCGCGCTGGCTCCACGACACACCGCCGATTACGTGTTTCTCAAAACGGAGTCTTCTTCCGGCTGGACAGACAGTTTTATTTCGTGGAATATTGGCCTCCTCACGCCGACTTGGGGGTTCGTCGGTAGGCTTCCATCCATGTGCCTTCGTCTACATCTACATGTACTAATGACGATAGGATTCGACGGGGCAGTTCACATGAGCGAGGAGGTTCGTCGCGCGCGACAAGCTGTTCCGAGATCTATTTTCTGGACGGTAGCGACGAACGCCGTATTGGCCTACTCGATTGTTATTTGTATTCTGTTTACTATGGGCCCCATCGATGCCGCCGTGAATGCCAGTTTCCCGATTATCGAAATCTGCCAGCACGCCACAGGGTCCGTCAAGGCCTCCACCGCCATGGTCTGCGGCCTCCTTGTCATCTCTCTCTCTGTCAATCTGGCCAGTATTGCATCAGTATCGCGATTAACGTGGGCATGGGCCCGTGACGGCGCTCTGCCGCGGTGGTTCTCTTACGTACGCGCCCATAATCCATTTGAGTGAAAGGGAGCAAAACTAATAATAACAAACAGGTCGATCGCAGACACAACGTACCCATCCGAGCCGTCTGGCTCCCCGTCATAATTGTCATGGTCCTCGCATGTCTCAACATCCCCAGCTCCGCTGCATTCGGCGCCTTCGTGGCCCTTTCCTCGATCGGCCTTTTCGTCTCCTACTTCATTGCCATCGGCTGCATGGTGCTGAACCGGTTCCGAAGCGGCAGTGATAGCGTCCCTCTGGGGAACTGGAATATGGGACGGTGGGGACTCCTGGTGAATCTCTTTGCGTTGGTCTACACGGCGTATGTCACTGTCTGGTTGTGCTTCCCTGCCTATCGGCCGGTGACGGGCGAGAATATGAACTATGCGTTGCCGATCTTCGCGGGGACGACGTTATTTGCGTTCGTGTATTGGTTTCTTCGAGGCAGGAGGGCTTGGCCGGGGTTGAATAAGGATATTGTTAGGTTGGTGGTGGAAGGGGGGGAGTTGCAGTTTAAGTAGATGAGGTTTAGTTATGGCGAAAAGTTTGGATTCTATGTATAAATTGAAGTTTGTTTCTATAGCAGGGATATTTGGGCATTTTTTTGAGGCTGTCGTTTGTTCAATTTCCGACATGATGTACTATCGTTCAATATATTCAGGTATGGTTATATGTACAGGAGAATATAAATAGAACAAGTTTAGCTCCTTATGATTGCTCGCCATCACCACCACGATGACGAAATAGTCGTCCCCGGCCGAGACAAGATATGATCATCCATCGTCTTCAAGACCACACGCACCTGTCGCTCGCCGACCAGGATGAACTCCGAGCTAACAATACGATGCTTGTCACAGACCCACCGACCATATGTGCACACCTTCGTCTTCTCAGGCGCGTTACGCGCCGTAGGACATGCCCTCTCCTCGAGCTCAATCACTTTGTTCACCGTCACCACGCTCACCATCGTTTCGCAGATTCCTTCGCGCCGTGGAAACTGCTGCAGAAGTCGCACCGCCTCGCGACGCACTGTCGGCTCTCGGCATTTAACCCCTACCCAGTACAACGGCTCGACTACGGACGTGGCGAGTCGAAAAGACGGGAATGGAATCCTCGACGGGGACGTGCCGGTGCGCTTTAAGATGCGATCTGCGATATTAACGAGCTCCATGAACTGGGGTAGTAAATTGTCGTGTGCTAGCTCTCCCTTCGTGACGTCGGCGGCGAGCATGATGCCAGCGAATTTCCGCCGGATGAAGAGCCCGTCTAGATGTTTGGTTTCCCCTTCGTAGTCTGCTAGGTAGGCTGCCATTCGCCGGTCCCATGCTGCGAATTGGTACACACACGTGCGCTTCTTCTCGAGCACTGCAGGCGTTGGTGTCGGCGGGCCGTAGTAGTAGTCCTTGTGCATGATCAGGCGCATCATACTGTTGTATATCATCTCTAGGCTGGCTTCGGCGTCGAGCAGGGACTCAAAAGGCCGATGCAGTGGCGGTCGATCAATTTCGGTGTCTGTCCACGCAAGTAGGGCCTGGTGGGACGCGAGGTACGGTCGAACCTGGCTGTCTAGGCGCGTGAACATGACCAGCAGGATGTCGACGGCGTTATCGAACCCCGATCGTCTCCGCCCCGCGACAGAGTCCAGTTTCCATTGGTGGAGAAGCTTGATGCCGTTGTTGATATGCACGAATGCCTGCACCTGTTGGCCCTGCAGGCTGCACATGCATGTGAACAGAATGCAGATGGTCAGCACGACAAGCTGATCCACTAGAGTGGGACAGGACCCCGAGAGCAGATCCCGCAGCGATCGGATCGCACGGTTAAATTGCTTCAGACCGAATTGGACCCGCGGAGGGTCTCTTGGCTTGGGGGTTAGATTCGGGGGACCGCTCCCAGAACCCTGGCCTACAGCAGGGGGAGGGGGGGCATGTGCCAGGTATTCTCGGTGGATGCAGGCTAGGGCATTCATGGCGTGCCATAGAGCAGGGTAAGACTGCGAGATCTTCAGCATCTGGCCGGACCAGAACCCCGTGTCGAAACACCCTGATAGGTCCGCGATGGTCACCCTGTAGAAGTACTCGAAGTTGCTCTTTTCCTGGGCGTCACCGGGCACCAGACCCCATGCTGATGGCACCCCCTGGATGGGTCCTCGATTGACCAGTTTGGGCTCCTCATATCCGTCGCATCGGCGACCTGTTGAAATACAGCGATGACAGCTACGTGCGTTGGCTTAGTGACTCGGTCTCAGGTGCAGGGATGGACGAGCGAGTGGCTTGGACTCCCAACGCTGTACTCACCATGGTTTCTCCTCGTCACATTTGACCCTCCGCACGCTGCGGTGGTTAATATTAACGTTAGCTCGGCATGCAGTCCGGGTACAAAGAGAACAGGCCATCCTACCGACATGTGAGACATCCTGTCGTAGTCTTCGGCGCCCAGCGTTTCTGTCGCGCCTTGACAGGCCGAGCCGACTCCGAAGGACTCTCTGAATGGGCTGAACTCGTCATGGCAAACACTCTAACAGCCTAGTTGTCCCTATGGCCCAGATTATTCGTGCATGTGGCCAGTGTGTAGAATGTGATGAAACTGAATTCGCTCTGCTATCCTCAACGAGCGCAATAAACGAGCGAGCGAGTCGCTGAAAAGCGGTTCTCCCTGCGTCATCCGTCCCAGCTGTCTTGGGATCCACAAGAGACATTATTATAGGCTCGCTCGTTCATTCCTTCGAGCCCGGTGGAACTAAATTGCGGATCCTTTGGGCTAGGCTATTGACACGATGGTTGGTTGAACAGCTCTTCAGTCTCCATAATTCATTGCTTGGCGCAGGTTGGTCTATTCTAAGCCTGCGATTCCGGCTGCGATGGACTCCTCCAGAGTCGTCCATCCCGGTCTTCCATAGAAGTCCTTGATAAGCTCCTCCGCTCGTTTGGAAGGTACTACATGGAAGATACTTTTGGTCTCGTCAGGTGCATCGGGAATCGATTTGTTGTGCGGTCGCAGGCGGCGCATGACCTCCACCACCTGAGCCCAAGTAAACGGCTCTGAAGCTGCGAAAAGTCGTTCCGATACCACTCCGGGGTGAAGAAGGGCAATCGCATGCAGACGGGCAGTGTCGTCGACATCGACGCGCCATTCTAGGGTAGTGTATCAGTCACGCAGGGCTTAATGCAAAGGCATGGGAAACAAGGTCCATGCTTACCGCGAGGAATGAGCTTTATCACCATATCGTCGCCATGCAGTAGATTCTGCGTGAAGCCCATGGATGAGCGTTTCTGCTGGGGGAGGTATACCGATCCAAACTAGTTCCTGTTAACTGTACTGGACATTGGACCCGGCAATGGCATATTTTATAACTTACGTTCATATTCGGCAAGACAGTGTTGAACTCAAAATGAGGCCTGTGCTCTTCTACCCATCGCCAGGCAGCTTTCTCAGCCTCGACCTTTGATGCAATGTATACCACCGGGGCCTTTATAGCGTCTGGGGTATTGTGGTCCCAGGCTGCCTTCACGGCCGGTTCGTTCCAGGTATCTAGAGATTGTGTTAGGCGACGGTTTGACATCAGTGGTTCAAGCAAGTACTGACCAACGTCGATGCTAATATGGCCACTATCCTTTCCGGCTACGATAGAAGGACAAGCCGCTACGACAGAGGATGTCAAGACGGCTCGTGCCACTGAAGGAACTTTCGCAGCAGCCCTTAAGACGTTCAAGGTTGCTGCTAGGTTTCTCGGGATAACAGCGTTTGGGTCCGGACTGTAGGACATGTCTGATGCCTGGATGTGAGTGATTACGGTTAGCTTCTTGCATGTAATCGGTGGTATACACTTCCCCACCTTGCGCTCAAGCCATTAGAACAAGTGAGATCTTACCACGTGAAGCACTCCCCGTACACCTTGGAGGCACTCATCCAATGCACCATCAACTTCCAAAGCCGGCACTACGACAGACTGGTGTTTATCCTGACCGTGTCTGCTGACGAAGAACTCGTCTAGCCATGGCTTTGGCTCGCGCACTGTCCCTCGTACTTTGTACCCGCTTGACAACAGCTCGTTGATGACGTGAGAGGCTATGAAGCCGTTGGCGCCGGTCACTAGGACCCAGGAGCCGGCTGGGATTGTGGGTTCAATTTGGGAAGTTGCCATTGTGTAGTATTGAATGGATAAAGTGTGGATGATGAGAAGGTTGAGCCCGTGGCGAGGAGGATTGAGGTTTATATATTTGCATTGAGAGGCCGAGTATGTATGCAAACCATCCTTGATGACGGAATGAATGTCATTAAATGTTAGGATCTTTGTTGAACGAGGTTAAACGAGCGATGGGGCCAACCGCAGTTCGTGTCTGCTGTTCGGGTCAGGATATGTTTCCTTCCGATAGCAGGATTGCCGGAACTCCGTGACGGTGAATTAGTATTATTGCTACCTGACAGGGATGGCGGAGAACACAAAAAAGAAACCTTGAGGGAAGTTGGAAACCGAGCTAGAGGCATGAAGCTCTCTTATTGTCCGAGTCTATAGAGTAAGGTGCTATGCTAAATTCCTAGTGCAAACTGGATGCCTGGATGCCTGAGAACAACAACTCACAGCCTGAGGCCGCAACCCAGCGTGACCACAGGTCACGTTGCCCTTTGTTTTTCCTGCCTCGTTCGCTCCGGCGCGTTTCATCCATCCTGCCATCCACCAAGGAATCCAACGCCACCAAATTTCATCGAATTCTTGATTCTTCTCAGTCCCGTCGTATCTTATTGACCAATCTCTCTCCCAGCATGATCAAGCTATTTGCGTGAACAATGTCAAACGTGGTCAATTCCGCCCCCAATTCGGCCTTGATCCAATTGCGGAGCTCCACTGTGGACAACGAGTCTAGACCGTATACCGACAGCGGTCGCTCCGGCTCGATCTGCTGTCCGTCGTTCCATCGGAGCATTTGGGCCAGCCGAGCCGTCAAGACTTGCACGGACGGCTCCAGGAGCTGGTCAACGGTAGCGCCGGCCCGAACAAGTCCATGGAACGCATGGACGGCACTGCCAACGGCGTCGCCTTCGTTTGCACTACTCCCGGACTCGAATGCGTTTGCCCGCGCCACAAACAGTCCCCTGAACCGCGGATCAAAACGCAGAGCTGACTGTTTCGGGTCCTGTGGTACTGTCAGACCCGTGATTAACCGGCTCGGACTATTAGCGTCTGATGGATGAGCTTTGAACATGAGCTGCTGACGAAGCGAACAATCAACGATGTCATGCAGAACGCCCTCGGAAATATTTGTCAACTCTGTTGATTTTTGATGGCGCTGAGACAGTGATTCCGATTCAGCTACCACTCCCACATCTTCTATCACTCCAAGATTGATGGTCTGGGCGACTAGTCCCATCGACCGGCGGTAAGCAGCAAATGAGTCGAGGAAGCTGTTAGCAGCAGCATAGTTGGCCTGGCCAGGGCTGCCCACCACGCTGGAGATGCTGGACAGCATGAGGAAGAACTCCAACGGGACACCACGCTCCAAAGAGACGTTGTGCAAATTCCAAGTTCCTTGCAACTTCCCCGCGATGCTTTGGTGGTATTCTTCCACTGTCATAGTCTCGAACGGCCGGTCGCGAAGGAGCATGACGCCTTGAACAATACCGCCAATTGGCACTGGCGCCTTCATAAAGGCTCTGCGCACATCGAGGACCCGTAAGACGTCGCCCTGGCAGAAATACACCTCGCAGCCGAGGGAGCGACAGTTCGCGATCACTCGTTGGGAGCGGGAATCGGCGTAACCACTGCGTGACATCACAACCAAATGCCGAGCTCCCCTTTCTGCCAGGTGCTGGGCAAGACTACCGCAGAGACCTTTGAGCCCCCCGATGATTACGTATGCCAGATTCTTATCAAGCGTAAGCTCGCGGTCCATGGGGCGAATGGAAACCTCGGATTCCTGGCTAGGCTTGTCGCATATAACAACCTTCCCAATGTGGCGGCCACTGCGGAGGTATGCAAACGCATCAGGAATCTCGCTCACACTGAAAGTGGTGACGGGGCTAATCGGTGAGATATGCCCCTTTGCTTGGAGATCAAAGACCCGATTTAGGAGACTGCAAACATAGTTAGATAACTGCTTTGTTTGCAATCGATTTCACTTACCTAGGCAGTTTCAGCATCAACTTGGGGTGCGACAAGTCGACCGCACGGTATGAACAGCCTCGGTCAAACGGTTCCATTGCGAGGTAGTTGCGCTCCACAATATCTCGTTTGCTGATTTCCACCATTGTTCCACCGTCGGCACAGATGCGCCAGGACGCGTCTAGCAAATCACCCGTCAATGAGTTGATAATCACGTCGATGCCCTGTCCCTGCGTAGCCTCCATGATCCCAGATGCAAATATCGTGGATCGGGACGAAAACATGCGCTCGAAAGGAATGCCGAACTTCTCGTGCAGGCAGCGGCGCTTCTCGTCCGTTCCCACCGTCACGTAGATATCTGCCCCAATGTGTTGGGCTAACTGGATGCATGCCATTCCAACGCCCCCCGCAGCTGAATGGATAAGGACTGTTTGTCCCGATTGGAGGTTGCCGATGTCAAATATGGCGAAAAGGGCTGTGCAAAATACCACGGGCATAGTAGCTGCGTCCTTATGTGGCAACGCGTCCGGGATGGGAAGTACCAAATCCTCAGGCATTTGGATGCGGTTGGCGAGAGTTCCCTTTGCCATGAACGCAACGCGCGTGCCGGGAGATAAAGCGCTAGAAACCCCTGTTCCAGTGCGACGGACAACACCGGATCCTTCCAACCCCAGCAGATGTTCGTTCTCGGGAACAATCCCCATGGTGACTGCTACATCCTTGAAATTGAGACCTGCGGCACAGATGTCGATTTCAACATGTCCTGGCGGCAGGGATTCTGTAGGAACCTCGACGAATTGCAGTCCATCCAACGTACCAACTTGCTCGGCTCGGAGTTGTGTTGTCGCCTCATTCTTCGATAAGGATTTAATCGTTGGCTTTCCGATGTGTGCTTTTACCTCGCGATCGAGTCTCTCGTAAGGGACAATCCTGGGCACATGAAGTATTCCATCTCTGCCGACATATTCACTGTCAGTTACCCATCGGGCATGTGGTCGTTCGAGCTGCCGCAGAACTTCTACAATGTGCGGAGCTACTTGCTCAAAGTCGCTAGTCCTCACGTCAAGTGTCATGATTGTTGCGTTTGGGTCCTCCGAGCGGATGGAACGGAAAAGCCCTGTGGCAAGAGCATTACCTGGCTGACAAGCGTCAACCTGAGAACCCTGCGTTACCCAAAGAATCTTGCAACTGCTAGTCACCAGTTGACGAAGGTAGTCCCACTGCACCCCGCTGATTCCCTCGAACACAGAATCGAAAAGCTCGTCAATAACGAGGACGGTAGCTCCCTTCGGAATATCCTCGGCTAGGTATCGATGCTCATGCATCTGCCACCCTTCGCGTTCGAGATAGGTTCGTAAAGAAGGCGGGAATTGGAAGTCGCTTTGAAAAGAGACGGAATACACCTCGCGTGAAGCAGCTTTCGCCTCTTTATCTGTATGTGGCGAACACAAGAATAGTTCCCTTTCTTTTTCAGAGAGAGGAAAGACATGCGAGAATTTGAGATCATTTAGATGGCCTGCCAACGAGCGTTGAAAGCTTATATGACGTCCTTTGGCTGAGAAGTCGATAGCTAGGACATGCCCTTCGGCGGATACCAAAGTCTCCATGGCCTTAACAACAGACGCCGTTTCATTTGACAAAGGGGAGACACATTTCAGAATGATAAGGTCAAAAGAGTCATCCTCCCCGAGACCTAGTCGACCTTTCCTGGTGTCTATTACATTGACCGACAAGTCGTCATAAGTTTCATATTCTCTTTGAAAATCGGCGATGCTGACTGGATCGAGTGCCATGTAGCGGTAACTTCGACCAGAGCGACGTTCACTGTCTCGCTGCCAATTCAACCACGGACTACCTGTGTCTCCAGTGTCTAGATCGACTTCAAGAATGGCTAGATCTGGCTTCTTATGTACTGCGAGTTCGAATACCAGGGGAACCAAGTCCGTATGTTGATCATTTAGTCTCTGAAGAGATTGCTCAGTCAGTGTAGCAATGTCTGGCTTCCAGACTTCATGGCTGAGCGTATGTTGAGCCAATGGATCGGTTCCCATATCGATCTTGTGGCCGGCAAGACCTGTCATTCGGAGAAGTAGATCTCCTGTGGTTGGGTCATACACGGAGGTATCACACAGGTAGCTCTTTGTTGCTTCAGGTCTTCCTCGGCCGGAATAGTGACTCGAAGATACAGCCATTCCAACGTCAGGGCGAGTCGTGTTTGGATTGATGATGAAATCGCTAATCAGGGCAGGGATTTCCGGAGCTCGAATTGCTCCACGTTTCCCAGATACGGATGCTGGGATAACAGCTCGGAGTACGCCATCTAGCGCGGCAGGGTGGAAAGCGTAAGATGACTGCCCCTGGGAAGAAGGATCGGACAAAGTAATTGTGCATCGGCTTTTCTTTTGACCAGCGCGAGTCTCTACCTCTCGGAGCAGGTGGAACACCGGGCCATAGTTGTATCCGATTTCTGTAAAAGCCTTTGTCCACAAGTGGCCCGGCAGAGAGTGCTCTAAAGGTAGGATATCTGTTCCAGATGCTGGATCGACAACCCTGTCCTGAACTCGGATAAGGCCAGTGGAATGGTAGGTCGTGATATCTTGCTTTGTCGAAAACACCTCGAATTTGTACCAGGTATCCTCTGACCCTCCAAACGGACTCATCGTGAGATAGATGTCCGGCTCTGCCCCGTCCTCGAGGACGAGTGCCATGTCAAACTGCACATTACGTAAACGATAGCCTAGTTGATTCGCCGAAGAAACCGCGATGTCTGGCTGACGAATGCAAGTCACTTGGTACAAAGCTTCAATGGCCATTGCAATGTAGCCAGATCCGGGGAAGATGATATCTGATCCAATCTGATGATCTCGTAGCCATGGTAGGTGGCTTAAGTTAATTGTGTTCTTGAAGGTAGGATTGCGCCAGGATGTGCCAATTATCTTGGTGCCCAGGAGCTCGTGGTAAAGGAAAGGTCTGAATCGCCAGTCTTTGCTAGCTGTTGACTCGTACCAGTACTTGGTTGAGTGATCCCAGCTGTACCCTGGAAGGTCAGTCACAATCAAAGGATTAGAGGGTTCCTGATCTTCATTCACCAGTTGCAGGTATACCGGAGAGCCCGTCAAAAACAACTCTCCAGCAACTGCAAGAGTACTCATAATTGATTCCTGTCCTCGTTGGAGAGCCGAAAGGTACTGGGCCTTTGACAGACCATCCAAACTGTTCTGGATCTGTGTAAGAGGTCCCTTTAGAGCTCCACTAGGGCCAAGTTCAATCAGGTAGTTTGGTGCCTCTTTGGATTTTAGCATCTGCCGAACAGCATCATCGAAGCGCACGGGCGACACCATGTTTGTCTTCCAGTATTCAATATTTGGTGTTTCGGTGAGTTGGTGACCAGACACGGATGAGAACATCGAGACGGACCCTGGAGGTCGAAGCGTGGATGATAGTAGAGGCAAGTCTTTGCTCACAGCTTCCTTGTACGCCTCTCCAATCTCCTTCATGTATTTAGAGTGATATGCCTGGTCCACTTGCAGCATTCGGGCGAATTTTCCATCGTCCGTTAGCTGCTGTTTCAGGCGCTCCAACGCCTCAGCCGGGCCTGAGAGCGTCAAGCTCGTGGGACTGTTAAAGCATGCAATTTGAACCTCATTGAATTCCTCGAGGTACTTCAAAACGTCTTCGGCACCAAGACCAACTGCCACCATTCCCAGGCGAGTATCATCTCGGTTTTGTGGGTCCTTGCAAGCCTTCCCCCGGTGATATGCAAGGACAATGGCCTCTTCATCCGAAATATATCCGGCTGCACATGCAGCTGCGATTTCACCCGACGAATGCCCCACAACACTCTGAGGCGAAATGCCCCAACTCTTCAGGACGGCAAGCAGAGCTAACTGCAAGGCCGTAACAAGAGGCTGGCTGAATTCCGGCTGCCTCGTGTGCTCGGGAGAACGGGGAGACGTTAGTTCATCCAGCAGAGACCATCCGGGCGGACTTGGCAAACGCTGGAGAACTGCGTCGAGATTGTCGATCGTATCCCTTGCCGGCTGGAATGACTCCACCAAGTCCCGACCCATCTCTGGCCATTGGGCGCCTTGTCCTGTGAATACGAACCCGATCCTGGGAGGGTGGATACTCTTCTTCCCGGTCATAGCCGGCGTGGCATTGGCATTGCCAAACTGGTCCGTGATGATATATCCTCGGTGGAAGAGATGGCTCCTCCGGACGCCGAGTGTGTAGGCCAAGTCGCGGGGGTTTATCGAGACTTCCGGGTCGCACAAGTGCTGCGTGATGTTTTTGATCGAATCTTGGAGTGACCCTTCTTTGTTTGCGGAGAAGCACAGAAGGTACGGTCGCGCTTTCCCCGGACTTTTGTTCGGTTTGTCCGCAATCGCGACCAGCGATCGATAGGAGCTAATGTACGCCGGGGTATAGTCCGATACTAGGGCATTTGGTTCATCGAGAATAACGTGCGCGTTGGACCCTCCGAAGCCAAAGCAATTGATCCCAACTCGGCGAAACGGCATGTCCGGGAAGGGCGTGCACTGCTGTCGAACATCCAGTTTAAGGCCACGGAAATCAACTTATACATATCAGTACGAGTTCAGATCTTGAGAGAAAGACGGGCTTACTGTCAGGATTAGGAGTCTCGAATGTCGGATTGCCAGGAATTAATCCGCTCTCGAGAATCATGATTCCTTTCATCAGTCCAGACAACCCGGCGGCAGACTCGCTGTGTCCGATGTTACTTTTTATCTGTGACGGTGTAAGCACCCCGAAATTTTGACCAAGTGTGTTGTCCATACCGATCCAATGCGCAGCGGTCGTTCTACATCTCGTGATGAGGCGAAGACCGAGGCAATGCCCGTTGCCTCCGTAGGGTCTCCGACTGCTGTGCCAGTTCCGTGGCATTCCAGATACGCCGTTAGCGAATAATCCGTAATATTGGCATTGGCATATGCCTGTCGCACGGCGGCAGCCTGGATATCAGCACTTGGGGAAGCGATGCCAGGTGTACGGCCGTTGTGGTTATTGGCTGACCCTCGTATCACGGCGCGAATTGGGTCTCTGTCTTGGATGGCGTCGTCGAGCCGTTTTAAAATCACCACGTTAATCCCTTCAGCCTTGATGTATCCGTCTGCTTTGGCATCGAACGTATGGCATCGTCCGGTCGGCGAGTGCGTGTTTTTGATTGATCCGCCTAGGTGGGTTAGTTGTGAGTCGTATGAGGAGGATGGTTACTCTACCGTCGCATCCGTATTCAGGGCTGTTGCAGTCAGTATCATGGTTATTCGAGATCATTGGCTTTCTTACTTCAGGATCAAACTGGCCGCCGCTACAATTGCGCCGTCTATCTCCCCAATGTGCAGGGATTTACATGCCGTGTCCAGAGCAACGATTGAGCTCGAGCACGCAGTGTCAATTGGCAGACTAAGTTGCAATAAGAATAATGCGATTAGCCATGTCAAAGGAAACATACCTCGGGCCTTTAATGTCAAGGAAGTGGCTGACTCGGTTGCTCAGCATCGTTGCCGAACCGCCGATACCAACATTCGGAGGTCGTGATTGCGGATCGCGCGCGAAGACATCCCAATAATCTACGTTCCATGTAAGTCAGTTCCTGAAGCTGAAGCCTCTATCCCTGTCGATGGATGCCATACCTCCTGTGTGCGCTCCGACAAAGCACCCGTACTTCTCCCCAGCGAGTGATTCCACTGGTATTCCAGCTTCTTCAAGCGCTTCATAAATGACCTCTAGCAAGATCCGCTGTTGGGGATCCATAGAAATCGCTTCCTGCGGGGGAATGTTGAAGAAGGAAGCGTCGAACGCTGCTGGGTCTACCGTCTCCATGAACATGGCTCCCGGCGACCGCAACGTGTGAGGTCTATCTGAGCCATCGTAGAAGCCCTTATAGTTGAATCTCCCAGCCGGAACGTCTGTTCCTGCTACTCCATTTCGCATCAGGAATTCCCATAGCTTCCGAGGCGAGTCGCTGTGGCCTGGCAGTCTGCATCCCATGCCCACGACCGCGATCGGCTCCTGTATAAATCTGTTGGGCTCCATGGTCGCCGTTGAATTTGAGGTTTCCGGTGTCAATGCCATTTTGAATCGAATGTCATTTCGGAGCTGTCTGTCCGAGTGTTGAAATAAATGGTCGCCAGCGCGATTGTTTGCCTCGGCTGTGGAAGTCGTATTCCGAGATGTTCCTGGTTCCTCGTATCTCGACGTGGACCACCACCTTTGTTTAATTAGGCCACCTGCGATCCTGCAGAGATCGACGTCGCCAATCAATACTCACCGAGTATTCACGATACGTGGTTGACAGTGAGATCTGCCACTTTAATTGGTGAAATAGGCTCCAGCTTGGAACGTAAGGTGGGCTGAGGAGTCCCCGCTTCGCTTACGCTCGTGTTTTGGTCTAGCTTGCTGCATATGTGGGGGAGAAGGATGCTGCTCATGCTCAGAGTTGCGCCTGTTAGCCAGTTGGGATCGTGTTTGCTATCCCTAGAGATGACGAAGTGTGTTTGCCCTTGCATGGCTGCGGCAGTGGCGGTCTATCGTTAACCAGGAAGTGATTACCACTAGGAAAAGGCTGTGCCTAAGCTGGCCGATTCATACGAAAGGATTTGTCCGTTTCTGTACTTCCGTTGACTAGGCTATTCATGAGTTGATAATGCATGCCAAGTTTCTATAAAGGGATAGCTATCTGGAGATCAACTAAGAGCCAAGATCAATGGGCATTCAGAACTATTTATGGAAACATATCAGCAATTATGACTTACAGGTTTCAAGTCATCAGCTTATATACCAGTCCAGCAAAAGGAAAATACCTCTAATACGGCACACAGTCCTTTATGTTAATAAAACAAATACCTAGAGTTCTGTTGCCGGCCGAAACCTGAGTTGTTCACACGCGACCAGGGCGCCCAACACTACCCCCTTGCAGATAACACGAAGCTGTTGGTTTTGGGGCGTTGCCTTAAAATGCACTGATTGCCTGACAATATATACCAGTACTCAAGCACCATCTATGACTTGTTCATTCTCAGTTGTCATGAATTGTAATGACAATGGCAAGAAGTCCCTCTCTATTATGTTCCAGAATGATACCCAGTTGTTCTCCAAAGTAGAGAGTGGGCATGTAAAGCGACTGATACTCAAATAAGAATTTATTCTCACAGGAAAAGTGTTCACAGGAAATTGATGTTAACAAGGCAAATATTAGATCAGTGTCGGTGAACGTCAACAGACCCGTATATGTCCAGGTTATCATGGAGCCTTCCAATATGATTCTGAAATGCGCAGACAGACATTTCACAGTAGTGGGAAGATACTGGAAGTCGCCTGTGGATATGGCATGTCTAATTACACCACTCTCAGTATAATTAGTGCATATTATGCTTTTCCTCCTGTCTTTCTCTCTTCCAAAAAAGGAAAGTAACCCAAAAAATAGAACACCCACATCGGTATCAACATCAACGGCCATGATGATACTGAGCCGGTTTCTCTCAAGCCTGGAATACCTCTGTATTATTTCGTACCGTTATCTGGCACTTACATTCATCAAGAACAAGTTCCCAATTCAGCCCTCTGAAGGGCTTATCATCGATACAGACTTCTTCGGTGACGTCAAGTAAGAACCCCGGCGCTACCCAAATTCATTAACATGTGAATATAATATAATGAACTAACGTAATGCAGCGATGCCGGCGCTCTCCTGCTCGCCTGCACACACCCCGACGCCCAACTTCTCGCAGTCAACTTGAACTACCCATCCAGCTTCTCTGCATCAGTGATCTCGAACATCCTCGGGTATTACGACAAGAACACGATTCCTTTGGGCGTGCGCAGGCCTTTCAACAACAACACCTATATTGATCTGGGCAGCTTCGATAGGGGCGAGTTCGCAACGAAGGTCGCGCACCACTGGCGCGTGTATAATTTCAATCCTCGTGAGGTCTATGCGCATGGCGCCACATGGGACCCTGTAGACCTGTATCGGCGGGTTCTTTCTCGCGCGACGACAGGGGGTGTGACAATTGTGAGTGTGGGGTTTTTGGAAAATGTAGGTGCTTCATTATAGTCCGGTTAATGACCACTCAGGGAAAGCCCAACTCAATCAGCTAATGTATGAATTTACAGCTGTCAGATCTCCTTGATTCCCGCGCAGACAAACAGTCGGAGCTCACCGGCTCCGACCTGGTCAAACAGAAAGTCAAAGAGCTGGTCATCCTAGGTGGACAATATCCCTTCGGCCAAGGATTCCCTTTTGTCTACAATGCTACGGCAGCAATAAGTGTCGTTGATAAATGGCCTGGGAGAATGGTCTTCTCCGGTTACGAGCTCGGCAGGAATGTCCTTACTGGGGCTAGATTCGTGAAGGACGCTCATCCTGATGATCCGGTTAGATCGGCGTATGAGTGGCAGAAGTATGTTGAATCCCTCCTTCTTACCAGGATTTGATATGCTGGGAATGAAGCTGATAGTGGATATTCATTTAGTGGGTTTAATCGCTCTCGAAGCTCTTGGGACCCGTTGGCCGTGCTGTACGCGATTGAAGGACCCGGGAAGACGTTCAGACTGGCCGGAGACGGCGGGCATAATGTGGTGACTGAGAATGGGAAAAACGGTTGGGTGTAGGGGAGAGGGGAGTTTGTGCAGGCGTATCTGAAGCTGGTCTCGAATGAGACTGCTGCTGCGAGACTCGAGGATTTGTTCATCCAGGGAGCGGCGAATTCTGTCAAAACACAGTTGGCTACAGATCTGATCGAGTTGCGGCATTCATTGTTGTCCTTGCTTTCTTGGCCGTGATTGCCTTTAGCTTTGTCTGCGTGGTTTTAGTTAGCCTTTTGGTGGTTATTAGCTTCTTAGTGTCTGTTTAAAATCCCAGTCACAGGGGAAAAAAGGGAAGAAACAAAACAGTCAAAATAACCAATATCTACTGCATCATGATCACATTATGTGTTGCGAGTTTGGTATATTTCTCTAGCCTTGATTGGCCTTCACGGGTACATAGTCTGTATGTTCTTGAAGGCTGCGTTTATTCAACTTGACTTTCGCCGCCGGTCATCCGAGCCAGGATAGCAGATGACACGCCGATCAGACACCGAATAGACAAATGGGTGGTTCTGCTGAGGACACTAAGAAGTGCAAAATCGTGCTGATTGGCGCCGTGGCATCGGTGAGCCTGACAGCAGCGAGCTAAAGGGCTTCTGCAATTTCTTATGGGTGGATGAGGAATTAAGGGGCTACTCCTGTTCTAGTAAGACTCTTAAAGGCCGGCCCAGTCTGCTGGTCTTATAATATTTGCTCAACACCTTTCGTAGATAATTGCCGACATAAGCACTGAATGACAAGACTCAGTCCCCGACAGATACTCTCAACTGACTCGTTGCATGATATCCACAGACACAGACACCCGATTAGGCAGACTTCATGCCTTTCCGCAGATTGTCATACTGCGAAGCAGGATAGTTGACTTGATTCTCGACTTTTTCGAAGGCCCCGCTCCCTCCGAGTGCATTTACTACCTGTTGTTCTTGTTAGTGTTTCCCCCCCAAAAGTCCACAAGACGAGCCATACCGTTGTGATCAAACTGTCGCTGCCCTTCTTGTCGGAGCTGCTCTCCCACCACATACCACCGCCCAGACCCTTGGATTTGATATACTCGGTCTTCAGCTTGGCCACTTTGGGGTTGTCATAGCTAATAAGAAGCTTCTTGGACGAGTCATAGGTCCAGCTTGCGATGAGCTTCTCATCGGTGTGCTCTTCCGCACCGCTCTGTGGCAGGGCCTTGTAGTCCCAGATGCCGTCTTCCCAGCTACCTTTGCCGACACCCTTGAATGGCTTACCAAGACCGTCGGTGTTAGTAAAGGCGCGGCCATAAATGGGCATGCCGAGGACAATTTGACTGGCAGGCACACCGCCTTTGATGTAAGCGTCGACAGCCTGTTCAGTGTTGAATGGGGTACTCTTGGGGTTGGAGGTGTCGTTGTAGCCGTTCGCTTGGTGGCCGGAGAAGTCCGAGAAACTGCCGGCGTAGTCGTAGGCCATGAGGTTCCAGAAGTCGAGCTGTGCGTTCATTTCGGCGAAGTGCAGTTTATTGTAATTTTGAGGACCTACGGACAGAGGCTGCGATTAGTAGGTTTGTATATACCCTGAAATGGACATGACGGCTCACCTGCGGGAGAAGCCACAGTAAGAAGGAAGTGCGTTCCGTTGCCACTTTTCTTGCTGTATTCGTCAAGAGCCTAAAGGGTTAGTCACATGTAACCACCTTTTATCTCTCGCTATAGCTTACAGATCTGACGGTCTTCAGAAGCAGCACGAAATCCTTGGCCTGGTCATCGTTCTCGGGATACTATTTGGATCGATGTGGTTAGCATTCGTCTCACATCAAAGGAGGCGCAGTAACTAACCTCCCAGTCAATGTCGAGCCCATCAAATCCCAGGTCCTGCAACAGCTTCACCGACGAGTCGGCAAACTTCTTGCGTCCAGCCTCGGTACTAGCGGGCTTTGCGAAGTTCTTAGAGTAGGTCCATCCGCCAATCGACAGAAGCGTCTTCAGGTTGCGGTTCTTCTGCTTGAGCAGAAACATTTGCTTGATGCATCCATAGACGTTATTGCCATCCTCAGACCATGAATCACCGGGGTAGTGCTTCTCAAGATCGGCATAGGTATCGGAGAGATAGACCTCGCCACTCTCGGGGCGCACGTTCGCGAATGAGTAGAGCACATGAGTCAGCTCATCCACAGGGAGGTCCTGGGGGTTATGACCCCGACCATAGATTGCCTGTTGCGGTTAGTTAGGGGGGATAATATATAAACGGCGGGTGCTCCTGACCCAGTTCACGAAGTACACCACGGAGCGATACCCCGAAGCCCGAGGTGCATCCAGCTGCACGTCGCGGGGCACAGGCTTCGCTATAGCCGCAGACTGCGCAAGCCAGACGGACGCAAGTCCAAGGGTAAAGAAGCAAAGAAACCGGGTAGAGAAACGCATGGTTGCCGAAGGAACTAGCTAGTCGTGATCTGATTGTGGCTTGAGACTGTCTCAGAAACAAAGACGCATTCCGATGCAGAGAATGCCGCCTTTTATGTTCCTCTGCATGACAGGGGCCACTATTGAAAGCATTGTAGCCGGATACACCCATACCCCCGTTAAAACCTGACATGGTCAGGTAACATGAATGGGATATAATGACAGTACATCCCATGGTTCCATTCCACCCAGGCGTCTACGATGAGCCATCCGCCGCGTCGATCCCACCGGTGACACCACCCTCATGGCAAGACGTTGTGAAACCCGAGAGTACGTCGCGGGACACCCATGTGAAGAGCCTATTGAAACTGGCCGGGATTGGTTCGTGGGGCACGATAATGTGAATGGGGCAAAGGAGCTTCAAGAGCATGTCGCATCGACAGGACCGAAGCCTCTGTAACATTCATATACCAAAAGCAACCAAAGTGAATATGCATGTAACCACTGAAACGAACTCGGTGGGATGTGCCAAAGTGCGATGGGCTTTGCATATCTTAGTTAATAGGACTCGCGCTAGACGTTCCCCGTGAAGAAATTATCAAATCTCCGGCGAATGGGGTTGATTCGCGGAAATGTTGGTTCCTGGGGTTAAGCCAACTGCCGATGTAACAGCGGAGATTGTGAACAGATTACCGGCCAAGGCACATGAGCCAGGTGGGCGCTAGCAGGGGTTTGGCGTCTTGGAAGAGGGGAATTCTGCTCACGACTGCATTTCCCCAATTGAGATATCGTGGACGACATGTAGTTGGCAGGATAGGAAGAAAAAGGCGATACTCCAAGGAAATACCAGGCGACGTAACACATGACGTCGTGGAAAGTTCAACACCAAGAAGATGACACCCTTTCTCAAGCCGGCGGAGGATGACCGGCTTATCGGAGACACAATGTGACTGGAGAGTGACACCAAGCTTAAGCGGGAGACCGATCTCTCGCTCGTTGCTCGATAAGCCATGCCTCCAATCACCGCTTGGGCCTCAGATTGCACGGAGGGCATCCCATCTCCAACGGGGGAGGAATGTAACCCTTATTGATTAAATGAGGGGGGCGTAGCCTAGAAGATCATTCCAACCTCGGAGCTCCGGGCAGATGGGAGATACGATAAGAGAGTTACTAGCACTGTCTCCTGCCTGACAGTTGACCTCTGTTTGGTGTTCATCGAGAGGCATTAATTGTGGGGGGTCACCGTGGACATCGGATATCACAAGTCAACGTCATGCTGCAACGAGGGCAAGAGATGGCAATAAGGCAGATGAGAAGAGTAGAGAAGGATCATCCTTTCCGTTCCGCAACCCAAAGGATTCTACTCGTCCAATAGACTTGTTCCATGTGATGGATTCGCCGGCCAATTGTATCCCTATTGGTTTCGGGTCTTGTTCCGTTTCCCCCTTGATCATGGCTCCAGTAATGGTTGTCGCGATTTGGTCAAAGTAACCAAAGTCGTGAAATCGGCGGAAATTGATTTGGAGACGTGCCTGTGCGTGTCGACGCAGCAAAATTGCAGTGGTATTGACATCTTCATTTGCATGGCCTGATCGCAGGGTCTTGGCGTTCTCGCAATGCGACCGCAGGAAATGACAGGTGCAGTGGGTGGAGTATGTTGCATCAAGGGAAATGATGGATACACACCAGGGTAAACACAATCTGACAGCATCCTCAAAGATGATGGGGAGGTGGAAGGAAGGAAGAAGTATGAAGCCATCGCGAGAACGCGTGACTTCCGCTTTGGGACACTGCACGTGACCCTATCTCTGCCCAATCACTGAGCTGCTGAGTCATCCATATCGTCTTCCCAATTAGGAAGTCACGTTGTTTACCAGGCGGGGTCACATGAGCGGGGCAGCCTGAGGCCCTACAGACACCGGTAGAAGAGATAGTATCTCCCTCTGAGCTTCAACTCGATTCATGGATCAGTTGACGCCGTCATGACTGCGCCTCAGATCTACTCGCTGTCAGTGGCAGCCGCCTTCCGGGGATTGGACGGCCAGCAGCAGCTGTATGCCCATCACATGGCTAAGTATGGCATGAGACCCATCCCATGTGTTTGGGGCTTTGACCGCTAACAATTGATCGAAAGGGCTGCATGGAACGGAACGAGGATTATCCTTCGGCAGGTGTCTCCGGAGGCCAATGACATATTCGACTTCATCATGGCGCTGTACCACGACTGTGGTGGTGTGTGGGAGACGATAACACAGTGCGGGCTGATTCAGCCTCATGAGCTGGAGAACTTTCTGAATTATGCAGCAATGTTCCTATCCAATATTGGGAACTACTTTGTGAGTGAACCACAGTAATTACCCACCTAGTGTCTAATTTCTTTAGGGCTCGGGTGATCAAAAGTTCACGCCGCACATCTCAGAGGAAGGACTTAGGAAGTTGGCCTCTTTCTCCACGAGTGCGAGCACTATTTTACCACAAGTGATTGGCCCAATGCTTGCCATTGTGCCCAGTAGTCTTGGTCCGCCTGGCGCACTTACCCAGTCGGCATACTACCTGGGAGATGACGTCTTGGCATCCTCGGACGACATCGGCGCTATCTCCTGGTTTATGGAACAGGCGGAGATCCTGCCTGAAAATACACGATTGAAGAAAAACGAAGACGCAGATGGTATCTCCTATGATATCCTGCAAGCATCAGTCATGCACCATCAGCAGGAATTTGGGCTTCTCCCGGGTGTAAGTAGTCGTATCAGACTGATCAAGGGCGACCACCGTGATGAGCTCAAGCGAATTTGTGACTGTTTGAGAGAAGCAAAGAAGTTCACTTCAAATGAGATCCAACGGAACATGTTGGAAAGGCTTGTTGAAAGCTTCAATTCTGGTGGACTTCAGGAATATAAAACGTCACAAGAAATCTGGGTCAAGGACAAAGCCCCACCCGTTGAAACCGTGCTTGGTTTTGTTGAGCCATACCGGGATCCATTGGGTGTCCGTGCTGAATTTGAAGGGATTGTCGGCATACCTGATCCTGAGGAGACCCAAATTCTGGCTGGACTGGCGAGCAAGGCTGATGCTTTCGTTTACAAGCTTCCTTGGGTGCATCAGAATGAGAGCAAAGGACCCTTTGAAAAAGATTTATTCGAGCCTCCAGACTTTTCGAGCATTCAGAGTAAGGCCCCATTTTACTGTGCATAACCATGCTAACAGGCCCAAGGCCTTGCTTACAACTCCAGTATGATCTTTCCCGGAATTAATCTACCGAATGTGAGTAATTGACTGTGCCGTTACTTCAAATGCTCACATGCCGCAGTACAACGACATACGTCAAGAGGTCGGTTATAAAAATATTATATTCTCTAACCGCATGGTTGCTGAGCGTGTGCGGGCCAGGGGAATACACATGGTGGACGAGTCCGAGCAAGAAATATTCAAGAAGCACCGATTTCATTCCTACTATATTTGGGTGGTCTTGCATGAGATCCTAGGCCACGGCACTGGAAGGTTCCTGACAGAGGATTCCGCAGGCAACTTTAACTTCGATCCTAACAATCCCCCACTCAACCCTATTAACGGAAAGCCAGTTAGTTGTTGGTATCGCCCCGGTCAAACGTGGACGGGAGTGTTCCAGGACCTTTCAACTACCGTCGACGAATGCAGAGCAGAGCTTGTGGGTGCGTACTTGATTGATGAACCTGAAATTTTGGAAGTCTTCGGATATACCGCGAATAGCGAGGTGAAGCCGGAGGACGGTATGTAAACAACTTACTGGTGAAAGATCCTTCTAATGATGGATGGCTAGTGATCTACAACATGTACCTGCAGCTAGGGGTTGACGGGCTCCGGGGTCTTGAGAATTATGATCCCTCCACTAAGGCACGTGATTTTTGAGGAAATTTTTATATGCGACGCTAATAACTCAAAAGAAATGGGGCCAAGCACATAGCCGAGTGAGTTAAACTAGACACAGAGAGATATATAACCTTCTAATCTTTAAATAGGCCCATTACGCGATCTTCCGGCACCTGCTCCGGGATAGCGACGGATTGTTGACGGTGACCTGCGACAGTGAAAGCAATAAATTGACGGTCGCAGTCGATGCCTTGAGTGTTCCCCATAAAGGAAAACCATCTCTGGGTCGCATGCTCATGAGGCTGCACGTCTATCGTTGCACTGCTGATATCAACAACTGCCGTGTATTCTACGAAGACCTTTCCAGTGTGGATGAAGAAGCCTTGAAATGGAGGGACATTGTTGTCTCCAAGAAGGACCCTCCTCTGGCATTTTCTCAGGCCAATACCTCCCTGAACGGAGACAATGTGACCATTAAAGAGTATGATCCCACTGCCCGCGGTGTGATTCAGAGCTGGGCCGAGAGAAACATTTTTTGAAGTCGGGATCAGTCCATTTTTTATATGTCCAGGGCTGTACCAAGAAGGGAATATGATTCGCCCAGCCTTGTACGTTCGATCTGAACCAGCTGCGAAAGAACTTGTAGCAAGGCCATGAGCGAGCCAAACGCGCCGAAGATAACTGCCCAGAAGGTGAGCCAGTTCGCTGAGTTTCTATTGTCCCGCCACAGCTGAGCCCAGGTTTGAGGCACAGCAGTCTCCAGGTGTCGCTGCAATATAACAATCCTGTACCGCAGTATAGGGAAGTCATGAGTTAATATCATCCGAATACTGCCCCAGATGAGGGCCGTAACCATTTTCCCCGCGCCGAGGGAGACTGAGAGGACTGTGGAGAAGTCGTTGACCAGCCTAAACGTTGGTCTGAGGCGATTCATCGAATCCAGCGCCTTTCGTCCTTGCGGCCCGAAAGGCTGCAATATTTTAGGATCGTTCAATAACTCATCGAGACCTTTTGTCTCGAGGATCGTTCGAAAGTCATCGTCCGCAGCCAGCTCATGCTTGTAGTTTTCTAGGGCTTTCTCCCACAAAGGAGACAGTTGACCGTCGGCAAAAGTCGCCATTCCGTCTACGCTGATTTCATCACTTGGGCGAGTTTGGAAGAAAGATGAAGCCAGTCCATCAACCTACGGGGCAATGAGAGAATGACCTCAGAAGGCCAAAAGCCCCGTGTCGCCTCCATGCAGTGAGACGCAGGGAAAAGTTGGCCGCGCACGACATCAACCCTGTCGATTGAACAAGATCAGCGATTGTCGCGCCCCACCGAGCGCAGGGATCGTGCGAAAGTGTGAGTCTGCTAGTTAATAATGTCAGCGACATGGACTCATCACCTCGGTCGGCGGCAAAGCCAAGGCCAATTAACGGGGCGGCACTTATCCCACGATGACAGCTCGCGATGGAGATTGAGGCCAAAAACAAACACTGGAGATCATTGAATTCGAGAAATGAAGGAACACTGCGCGAAAGGATCATCATTTATGAAAGATGGGCTTCGGGGACCCTTCCCTTATTTTCTTTAAGGTCGATAAGTACCATTTTAAGCTATCATAGCATATCGGAAGCGTGCTTGTCGCATGAACGATCCGGGCATGAGTCCCCGGCAATATATACTTACAGCGTGCAATGCTGTAATTCAGTGGAGTTGTATACTACATATCTATGTATGTACTAAAGCAGTTAATAGTACCTGGAGGTAAGGTGAGGGAAATTCATGAGCGCCACGGCTGGGTCAAGCAGAGGAGCCATTACAAGCAATGGCAAGACAGCAGACCAAGGCGTCTGGAATCTATGAGAAAGCTACGTTGGCCTGTTCGCATCCAACCCAGTCTGATTTCATCCATTTCGATACAGCAAGGGACTGGCACGCTAATTTAAGCCTTGTCTTCCCAATTTTCTCCTAACTCCTGGTGATTCCAGCTGGCGGAAGAACGCTCTTCGGTGGTCTTCCGTGATGATCTATCGACCGGCCTCAAATGTTCCCACTCCTCCAGCGCCAGTGCCTCCTGGCTTGGGTTCGTACTTTCCAGCCAAAAACTAACATTCCGCTTGATTCTACGGCTGGGCGCGTCACTATCCCCGGCACGTTGACGTTCCGCCGATTGTGGAAGACCGCTGCTGGCTCCCGTTCCACTATTGTTATTCGTACTTCGCAGTTGCGCAACTCGTTTCAATGCTTTGCAAGCTCGCCGGTAAAGATGCCGTGTGGTGGGCAGTATGCTAGCGATCATATAGATAGAGGGTTCGACAAGGGCGTAGATCATCGGGCCCCCGGACGCATACCATGTTGGGTCCGAGAAGAGTGGAACGGTGAAAAAGACCGAGAAGCGAAGCGCGCATGTTATTATGCCCCTATTTCGTGTCAACGATCTTCAGTTTTTCATCCAGGCGAGGCGTATAAGTAGTTTGGAGTTGGAGGCGGCTTTCAACTTACAGTGAAGCAGCCATAAAAGTAAGTATAAGGCCGATCTTTTCAGATGTCCGCGTGTGCAATCTCAGAAGAATTGGCCACGGGAGCACCAGTAACGCTACGTCTGTGACCAGACTCGGAATGCTATAGCTTTTATAAAAAAGCATCACGTCTCCACAAACTCCGTCGTCGGGATCAACCGCCTGGGTCCAGAAATACCTGAACGGGCGACAAATTGAAAATGCTAGGATAAGGGCAGTTACGCCCTGAAGGACGACAACCACGCCGATTGCAATGATGGCGAAACGGTAACGCAGGACTTCGAAGACTTGGTAGTAGAGAAATACAGCGGCAAGCTTCGCGAACATGACGGCATGCGTGTAGGTGAATTCGAGAACTTTGGATAGCTTCAGCCAGGTCTGAAACTCGTCCGGAACAGCCTCAACGTGGTATCCAACGCCTCCTATTTTAACCATCACTATGGAATGTCAGTTTCCAAATCATTCGCCTATCATGTTCCCCCACATCATGTCATCGCAGCTTGATGGCTGGTTTTTCTCCTCCAATGGGGAAAATGCGCTGTAGCCACAAACCGTCTCTCTTTGAGCCTGTGACACATGCAAGGGGTAGGAGGGAGAGACTAACAAATGCCTGCTGCTGCACTGCCCATACAACACAAATAACACAGTGTGTTACACACCACCATAGGCACTCTCACGGCCTTGGGATTGAAATATCGGCTCGCGTAGAACACCAGCACGAAAAACGTGTCGATGACAATAAACGCAATACTAACCCGCTGGTCTAGGCCCGGGTCGTTTGTTTCAGCCAAATACTCTGGCGATTTGGCGCTCGAGCTTGCCATGGCGAACAGTATAGGCGTCTAGGGCGATGGCACCTGTAGGCGAATCGGCTGTAGAGGAAGGGGGATGCGGCACGAATACATCTCCCTTGCGCCAGACGGTGGACGGTGGAATATGAAAGAATGAAAGAGCTTCAATAATGCATTGACGTTGAACTTGTCCCGAGTAATCCCTGTTGAAAAGTTAACTGAAATGAAGATTGAATTTTTCAACCAGGAACGAAAATGGCGCATTGTCTGATAACCAATCCCCACGTTGCATTGGCATTGGGAACATCGGGCCGTGTTCTACCGAGATACGTTATTGAATCCTTCCAACTTGGCGTTTGATCCTTCAGCGTTCTACCTGGTTCTGGGCTTCTGGCCTATCCCCAAAGGCGGTGAATCGAGGAGATGTTCCAAAATCCCAGCAGAAACTCCTTGCTTCCGTCGTTCACATTCCAGCTAGAGGTTGCCAACATAAGCCTATACTATGGCCAACCTTCGTACCCGGACTTCCCTCCTGTGTTTGATGCAATTGGTCTTTCTAGTAGGCCATGCACAAGCTCACAGGACCCCGCTGAAGGACATCGTTCCCAGGCGTGAGGTTCTCTACGTTGGCGGGGGATACACCAACGTCACGGCACGTCTCGTTTCCTGCTTATGCCATGCATATCTAACGCTATAACGCAGGACCCTGCAACCAAGTCTACGTCAATGGCTATGGTCGGGCAGATTTACGTGGAGAAGCTTTCGCCTCACCCAGCGCCGGCAAAGCCACCACTGCCCATCATTTTCATAGCAGGCATGGCCCAGACCGGCACCAATTTCCTTGATACTCCGGACGGACGGCCAGGGTGGGCTTCCTATTTCATCTCCAAAGGTCACACCGTATACCTCTCGGACCAGCCTGCGCGCGGTCGTTCCTTCTGGTCTCCAGGACAAGGGAGCATGGGGTTTGTTGGCTCTCCCGATTCAGTCTCTGATATCTTCACCAACGTAGCCAACAACGGCAACCAGTGGCCACAGGCCATGCTTCACACGCAATGGCCTGGCAGTGGTCGCATGGGAGATCCAACCTTTGACGCTTTCTACAGGAGTCAGGTGCAGTTCCAATCCGACAAGTTGATTAGCGAAGAACAAAACGCACAGGCATATTCAGCTCTAGTCGACCTCGTAGGCGACTGCTATATCATCAGCCACTCGCAGGCGGGTGCATACGGTATTTTCGGCTGAACATTATGACTTGCTGAAGTAGACAGTTAACGTCTGAGTAGGCTGGAGGGTCGGAGACATGCGCCCAAACCGAGTTAAGGGTATTGTGCAGCTTGAACCGTCCGGACCGCCATTTACGCTTCGTCCGCCATTTGGAAATGATCCAGCTTTTGCTTTCGGTCTCACGGATCTCGCAATTGGATATGAACCGTCGGCAGGCAAGAATGCCGAAAATATCGAGACTGTCATCGAGCCTGCAATCGACGCTGATCACGACGAGTGCATCATGCAGAAGTCTCCGGCCAAGCAGTTGACGAACCTGCGCAAAATTCCAGAACTTGTTGTCACTGGGGAAGCGTCGTTCCATGCACCATACGATTACTGCACCGTCAAATTCCTGAAGCAGGCTGGCGTAGACGTTGAATACGCCGATCTCGGCAAGGAGGGAATCCATGGAAACGGCCACATGTTCTTCATGGAGAAGAACAACCTTGAGATCGCAGACCGGGTGTACAAATGGCTGAAAAAACACTAATCAACTCATACTGGGCGGTCCATGTCTCTATTCGTTGTTGGGTATCTGTATTTATGATTGCACTCAGATAGAGGATTCTGCGTGATACACTGCGTTTTGGGCCATCCCGACCCAAAGGCCGGCTGGCAATTGCTACCTTAAAAACGCTTCTACGCTTCATGCAGCTTCCATAGTATAATATGTTTCTGGCTGTAGATAGCCAACACTTTCCTCGATTGATTCACGGAACATCGAGAACAAAACGGTCTGTATTATTCTATTGTAAACTTCGGATCTATCGAATACAGCTGCCTACTAGGCCGAGACGAGAAACTTATCTAGATTCCGAGGGGACCATCGCAGCTTCTTCATAACAGCGCAGTCCTGGAAGCGATGAAGCAAGCCATATGGCAATGTACAACGCCAGCGATCCCGGTCGATCCGCTAACCGCTATGCCCATGTATATTAGCTGTCTGGGGCGTAAGTTTATACCTCTCTAACGCGCAGGTCAAGAGTCAGAAACGTACATAGGAGTCTGTTGATGAGACACCATTTCCCATCCTTCTTGTGCTTCATCCATCCGACAGCGCCATATACTGGAGCAAAGTGCAGAGAACATCACTTTATCCTCTCCGTTGCCCATCTCCCTTTCAGCATTCACCCTATACGTAATCAGTGCACAAGTTCCGCTGTTATCGATGGGAAGCACTTGAGCATCGGTTAAAGAGTATGTTTTCCATGGTTGAAAAGCGTCGCCGGCGAGAGTAGAGAGGAGGGTTTCGCCTGCGAGCATCATCCCACCTGGGAAGAGCATGACGCAGTCCTTGGCGAGCAATGGGATGAGAGCGGCTCCGGACTGACAAAGTGCATTCCATGCATTGTCCTCGCATATACGAATCGTAGTGGCGTCCATGGCAATCGGTAGAAGAGTTCAAAGAGCGATCCCTGCCAGGAACCAAGTCCAATAATAATCAACTTATGTTCGACGTCCGTGCCTAGGTTTACTCACTATGTATCTGAGTTTGTTTTAAAATAGCGTTGGTGTGAATGACGAGATAGCTTTCCCATAAACTGCATGACGCACAAGGAAAGCAAGGCCAACAAGGCCAGTTCCAAACATTAAATAATGATTTCAAGCTCTGCGGTGCGGGGTTCATGAAGATCCTTCTTCGTATACCTAATGGACCTTGGGCTAAATCCAATGCTGGTGGGGCGAACACGAAGTAGAGTCGCCTCGTTGCACGGTTCATGAAGGATAGCACAGTCTTGTCGACTCATAGCAATGGCAGGGCTTTTTGTAGATTGCAAGACATATACAGGAATGTTTCCAATCTACAAATGTTTCGCAACATTTAAGCAGCTCCGACCATTAGCGCGATGTAGGTATTCCGAATTGCTTTGGGCCGACTTCTTCGGGCATCCTAGCCACACCATGGATTCCTGTGCCAATAAGAGCTGAACAACTACTTCTTGTGAGCGGACTTTCTTATGTGCTAGTAGGTTTAGACACGAACCTAATTAATGTGGCCAGCCACCGCACAGGGCTAGATACTTGTCTCCACCGTTTGCGGCGTGATAGTTGCCGATATTATAATATGGTCTTGGCCACCTTGAAGGTCATAGTAGAAACTCCGGTATCACTTTCGGATTGGTCTGGACGCAGCCTGCACATCCCCTTTGTTGTGTTATATGACCGCCCGGGGAACGATGCCACCGTACCTCATCGTATTCACGCTGCGCGTACGAGCGATGATTAATTAGAGGCCGTACACATTGACTCCCTGATGTCTGTTGAGGTCAAGCGCTGGATTCGGCGTCATTTAGATGTTGGGATTTCACAGATATCAAAGGCAGCAGCAATGGCTGGACGTACTCGAGTCCTGATCGCATCGGAGGGAAAGCATCGACAAGCTGAAATGGATAAGGGGGCGGGTGTGACTGTATAGCGAATGGAGTCCTGCCGTTATTGGTCCCCTTATCATTGCTAGATGCACTCAGCTGCTCGTATGCTTCTGTTTGTTGTTTTCGTTCAACTTTCCAACATACCTTTCTCACTGTCGCCAAGGACCTCTGGCAAACCCACAGCATATGTTGTTCTCCAACGAAACCACGACTGTGAAATTGTCAGCTTCGAAATTGCCGGGAGTACGACGTAGGAACCGGGCTATGCTGACTGGCAATTCGAAATTGGAAGGCCTACACCACCCTAACGTAACAAACTCTCACCCCATGGGCCGATGGTACCGTCCAGACCAGGTATGGGTTCTAGTCCCGGGCAAGGCAGTATGGATGACTTTACCTCCTTCTATCTGAAATCACATGGTGGCTGCCTGGAACAAAACAACTCTTCACCCTGGTGGTTCGTAATCAATCGCGTACGCGATATTCTGGCTTTCAGTATCAGCCGTTCTTTCGGCTTGAGACTCGCCGGGATTCTCAGCCAGCCACTTGGTTTAGATACCTTGGCAACAAATCTTGTAACAATACCCCCGATCCTGCTGCATGACAAACTAGCTGGTAATTACTTAAGAGATTTCGTCGTTTTCTCCGCGAAGGCTATTTTGGGATGCTTGAGTTCAGAATTGTGCACGTGTATATACTTAAAATTGTGCATAGCACACTGTATTTCTCGCATATCGATTGCCGACGTTCTCACTGTTCAGTTTCACTTCTACCTTCTGGCACTCGTCTTAGAATAATTTCAAAGCATCGGTCCTCCTGGAATAACGGTCTTCTCCACAAATAGGGAACCATCGGTGATTGCGATCGACGATGGCAGGATCTCCGGATCCTCCGCGCCTCTCAGAGCTGATCGTAACCGATTCTCAACCACCTGTCTTGACGCGTTCCAGAATTCGCAGAATTCTCTGCTTCAAGGTCCGATTACCCGAGGCCATGAGTCGACTTGCCGATCTTATTGGGCTACGGTTTCTCCACTATTAGTTTAGCGAGGGGGAACAGCCACTTTCAAGGCTAACAGGATACAGCTCATGCAAGCGGTAGTCAAGAGCACTTTACATAGCAGCTAGATAATGAGAAATGCTCTAAATGGTGCATAACATTCTCAAAATCTGTCATTCAAACAACGGTTGTCTAAGAATATAGCTAGGGCTTGGTGTGTCACATTCCTTTGCCACCTCCCAAGATATATCTTGCAGTGGTTATCAGTGCCCAGCTCCAAACCGACTGTCACGAACAAAGCTTCAATTGATCTGTATTGACGTATAAGACGTTGCAAGAACTACATATTCCCCAACTGAGGCCTTTTGGTCTGATGAATATGCACGCCAATAATCAGTACGTTGGAATGAACTATCCCCCACATCTAGTTGAAGTTCTTTCCAACTTCGTAACAAAACCACGAGGTTTGCATAGCTTCTTTTTTGGGAACCCTCAAATGACTGAGCCTGGTGAGATGTGAAATCACATTAGGTAACAGACCATGCCCGCAAGGCTGTGACTTCACAATTTTGACAGATGCCCAATGAAATCATACGAGGACTGCAGAAAAATAGCCAAAAAAGCAGGCATTTCCACATCTATCAATAATCCGATGTAATCTCGTTTCCAACTTACATAGTTAACGGCAAAGATAAGCTTCGCTTGGAATACGGCGATGCTACCATAGATCTGACCTGCTTCTTAGGGTCGACATCTCCTACCAACACAGGACAATCGCAGCCCAATGAGGCAGGCCAGTAAGACCCTGGGATCTTGACATTCCCCTAAGGACACCGCAATATCCCGGGCTGTCTTGGTGGTTTCATAGCGGCGAGGATCGGAATCCTGATTGTCGTGCACGCCCAATAAGGCTGCGCTATTTAGCGGTCACTTATGGGGTAGCTGAGTCGGGCACGCTAGGCGGACAAAGAATTCGCTTTCAGTCGCATCTAGGAGGGCCAATGGAGGAATGAGTTGATAATAAATCCCTCGCATGTCTATGAATGTATCTTAATACACCGTCCCCTAACTACCCAGTGCCTACGCAGGGCAGCCGGGCAGGTACGGAATAAGAATGTAAGCGAACCAAAGCGACAAAACAAAGAAATAAATGCCAACGAAAGACAACCCATGCAGTCTGGTTCCTCTCCCCTGTGCCTATGCGCCCTGCCCAATTCCACAGACCCGATATTTATAGCGCTGCGAGCACAGCAACCAGCAAAACGGCCATCCCGGCAGCGCGCACTCCGCCGCTGATTTCCACCGGCGAGGCAGAGTTGGACTTGCCATTGTCAGAGGCACTGGCATTTTCCTTCGTCACCACCTTGAGACAGGTCAGCTGCGACGAGGTCTTGTCGACTTTGCTGTCCTTTCCGGACAGGAACACGGTCAGGACCGGGGTGATTTTATAGGCTTCCTCGATGAGCGCATCTGCGGTGTAGCTCGTCTGTATCACATAATTAGTTTTTTGTAGCAGAATAGAGGAGAATTGTAGAAACTGGAGGGAATATACATGAGAAGTCTCAACAGCAATCTGAGACAGTCCGTCCGACTTAGGCGTAATGGGCCAGCAGTCGGCCGATGAGTTGCTCACGGTCTTAAGATCGCCGAACGAAGTCACAGTGAAATTACCGAACCCCTTGCCCGCGCCTCCTAGGTTCTTACAGTCATCGATGTCGTCTTTCTTAAGCTCGCGTTCCAGCGCAGAGCACGGGTCTTCATCGGCATCGCCCGCGACTTTGCTAGCCCGCTTGGTCAACGCGTCAATACATTTCTTGTCCACCACGTCCGGACAGGTACCATATGCAGCGCGAGTGTCGGTCTTGTTTTTGGTATTTCCCCCAAGGTCGGCGCCGCCGAATTTGCTAGACGGCGGGTTGTTGAAGATCACGGCGCACCCGGTGAGGTCCTTCGTCTTCACGTCGGAGGGGGTTCCCAAGTAGTACACGGAGGTGAAAGGACGGGTGGGCTTGTCGTTGTCCTTGCCGGCGCCGCCTGCAGAGACATTCACGCCTTTAACGAGCGAAATGCCATCCAGGGAGGACGGGGCGTCGGCGATGCGAGCCAGCCCGACGCCGAGGAAGATGTGATCGTCAACTTTGCAACGGTCATAAGACCCTTCTTTAGGGCACGAGACGTCGTTGCAACCGACGATGCTCTGGGAGAGTTTGTCTACTGCTAGAGCAGAGCTCGCCAGGAGAGAGAGAACCGCGAGGCTGGTTGCTGGAGTGAGATGTACCATTGTGAAAAATGACAAAACGATGGGATACTAAGTGAGCCCGAAAGAGAAATTTGGGAGAAGTCGAAAGACAAGAGGGGAAATGAAGACGCACAACCCCCAAATGTAGACAAAGGGGATAACGTCGAATATTAGGCGGACGAATAATGAAGCAAGGCTTGGGATGGGCCTTAGGCGGTCATACCACCTAGTGCAACCCCAGTTGGGCACAGCCATGATCTCAAACCCGGCAGGTTCCAGCGCAGCCCCTGTCCAGCGCCTGAGCCCTGCAATCCCAGCCGACATGTCAGAACTATTGGGGGCGGAGACTGCGAAGACGTGGCGGAATCTCTTGGCGGCGGAAGCGCCGGGTGGCTTGAAAGACGGCATTTTGAAGCTCTTCGCCCCCAAGGCTGTGGATCTCGCCTGTCTGTAGGAATAGATCGACATCCAACGCTCTTGGCTGACCTCGTAGGTTGCATTGGTCATGGACAGGACCTGCCAGGAACGGACTCAGCCTTCTGCAACGGTGCTAGTTGCTCTTCCAGTTAGGAAAGTCAGCACTGGCCAAGACGCCCGGCTCTGATAGCTTACTCCGGAGTGGGTACTCCGTACATACTAGTTTGACCGTCGTCCCTCCGGATGGTGGCTGACAAAGTATTATATTGGAGAGGTTAACGTGCTGCCCTTCGCCCCAGAAGTCCAAAACCCGTGGATACTTGGCATCCGGACAGTTGGGTCCGCTATTGTGGTCTCGGCGACGGACCCCGGACATGGTGGTGCGTATTGGATACGAGAAGGTATGCGAGATAGTGAAACTCTAGATTGACATGTTCTCTGCTCGGGATGCGTCCGAGTGTGCTATCGACCGTCTACCATTGCCTGAATCACCGAGACTTTGAGGGTGTGGTGATTCCTGGTGATTCCTTCATATCCGCAACGCTGATCAATCCATCCGCCTAGCAGGACGACAGGACGCCGAAGGATTGCAATAGTCTCAATAAAACTGTGCTTCTGGAATATGGCTTTCGATTCATGTTTAGAATTTATTAAGTCCAACACTGTCATCAGAGCTGCAGCTGCTGGAAAGGGGCCGTATAGTATACGATGAACCCCAGTTGGAACAACCGGTTTAACCGTACGGAGTAGAGCACTGATCTTCTCTCTTTCCATATCCAGATATTTAATTTGGGGGCTGCACAAGGGTCTTGGACGCTTCTGTACTGCTTCGTCAAGACAAGAAGTGCAGAGTGGTCCACAAGTACCATCCTTCGTCAGTCTGCCAAGCGCCCCAGCTGAACTATGAATCGTCAACCCCTGGCTATGCCGTCTGACAGCGTCAGTGTCTCCTGACGAGGGCCCAGGTCCAGACGTCTGCTATTTTAGACAGCATGACGATGAATTCGGGGGGCCGATTCGGGGGTAAAGGATTTCGATCCAGCGAGCCGGATGGCGCAAAAGTGAGAAGATGAGAGGTATAGCAGAAGTGCACATTAGCGAGTGGGATTCAAGGACCTGGACGCTGTTCGTCCCAAGCATATAAACCCGCCCGGTTCTCCTGATCGCCAGCTTTTTTTCTATCTCCAGATCAAAGCAGTTCAGTCATTCTCTAATTCATTCTTGAGGAGCTCTCCAAGCCGAGAGCCCGTCCTTTCATTAATCAGTTTACTCATTGAATTGTTCATTCATTCTTTTGATAATCAAACTTCACTGCTTCTGGCATCATGTCCTTCGTCGACGCCATCGGAGTTATCTCCGGTATCCTAACTATCGTCTCTTTCGCCTCGGACAACTTCGGTTCCGGTGAGACCTCCGGATCGACTTTTAAGTTCGCCGTTGCTCTCGACGGTCCTGGAGGGACCGATAATGCTGGCGGCGATCTTCCCGACGTGTATGTTCCCTCCTTTTCTTTATCTAGTTTAGTTTCTTCCTCTCTGACAGAAGCACCGCGTACTAACATGTGTCCAGTCGCGTCTGGAATGACGTTGGAAAGTTTGTCGGCATGGAGGTCGACCCCGGCAAGGTTGAGAATGGTAACCTGAAGGAGTACTCGGTTGATCACGAGAACCAGGGCGTGTACTCGCTCTTCTCAGCCAACAACGACGCCATCTGCGTCGCCTGGGTGACTACTACCTGGAGCGACGACCGCGGCGGAAACCAGTACGCCGTGTCCGGCGACTACGGCGAGGCCTGCGGCGGTACTTGGTTCGAGAGCCACATGTATCCGAACGCCGACGAGGAGTACCAGCCTAAGTGCTTCTGGATCGACGGCGACGGCGACCAGCCTAACACGGGCTTCCAGGTCCGCTGGCCTGCCTTCTCCAAGGACGAGTTCAAGGAAGACGACACCGACCCTGCCCGCCTGTGCAACGACATCGACTTCGGCCTCCGCACGGAGGATGACCCCAACTCCATCACCTACCGCACGACCAAGAAGCGCAGCGAGAAGCTCCGTGTCCGCCAGCCCGTTCGCCGTCCTGCCTGGGCTGACTCCGAGATTGTTATCAGCGATGCGAAGGGCCACTCGGCGAAGCGGCTCTGTCAGTCCGACTCCTCCATGGGCCCTGACTTTGCGCACACCGGCGAGGAACTGTTCTGCGACATGGATACTAAGACCCTCTATGCGTTCTGCTCTGGTCACGACACCGAGACTTGCTTCGACCTTGACTCGCAGACCCTGTCCTCCCTGAACCACACTCCCATGAACGGCACCCTTGGTGGTAACTTCAGACTTGGGACCGTTAACTCTGCTGCTGTCAAGGGTCCCGTTAACAAGGCCAAGAGCAAGAGCAAGTACTCGAGCACCCGCGACTGGCGCAAGAGCAGCACCAAGAAGGTCTAGATAGATCTAACCTTGGTGACTAGTCGGGTACTTAGGTCATTGGGTGGGCCCAGCCGTATCTGACATGTATCAGATTCTTATACATATTGGATTGCCTCGGGCAGATGTCTTGTGTTATTATTATTAGCTTGTTCGCCTTTCAATATCACCGTTTCATTATAGACAAACCTGTAATCGCATTGCTCCATCGCTGACATCGTTAGGGCTTCGCACACTCACAAGCGGGGCACGTGCGGGGGCGCATCGTCGTTTATTAATCTTTATTAATCAAGCCTCACCTTCTCCACCTCGTCTGGATGATGCGATTGCCCCTCTGAATGACTCTTCTCGTTTTTGCAAAGCTCACGAAACACCCAGTCACATCCACCAGCACACACAACTACTAACCAACAGATTGCAGTTATGGCGCAGTCCAACCTCCTCATCTTCGGCGCCACCGGCAACATCGGCCTCTACATCACTAAGGCCATCGTGCAAGCCAAGCAATCTTTCGGCCGAATTTCCATCTTCACCAGCGAATCCACCCTCGAATCGAAACGGGACACGATCGACGATTTGAAACAACAAGGCGTGCAGGTCATTGTCGGCGACATTAACAACCCGGAGGATGTGCGCAAGGCGTACACCGGTTCGTGTCTCTTAATAGACCCTATGCGACCATTTCAACATGCCCTTCCCCTATCTAACGTACTCTAAAATGGAACTCAGACATCGACACCGTCATCTCCGCCCTCGGCCGCGGCGCCATCGCGGCGCAAATCCCGCTGATCCAAATCGCCAACGAAACACCGCATGTCAAGCGTTTCCTGCCTTCCGAGTACGGCACCGACATCGAATATGGTCCCGCATCGAAGGACGAGAGACCGCATCAGCAGAAACTGAAGGTGCGCGCGGCACTCAAGGCCGTCCGCGAGTCGCTGGAGTACGCGTATGTAGTCACCGGCCCGTACGCTGACTTCCCGTTCTACTTGGGTCCGACGAAGAATGCGCCTCGTAGCGGGTCGTTCGATGTCGTTGCGAAGAAAGCGGTACTGCTGGGGGACGGGACGGGGAGGATTAGTTTGAGTGGATGTACTGAGTAGGTCTTTCCTTCCCTTTGCAGGGTGGAAGAGAGGTCATTGCTAATTCATGATTGCTGGACGATATAGTGTCGGCAAATTCGTCGCTCATACACTGACGCACTGGGACGCTGCTCGGAACCGTGCTCTGAAGCTGAACTCGTTCACGACTACACCGGCCGACATGCTGGCGGAGTTTGAGCGACAGACGGGCAGTTCGTGGACGGTGGAATATACACCCTTGGAGGAGCTCCGGCGGTTAGAGAGCCAGGCTTGGGAGAGCAATGATCCAGGAGCGACGGTGTATACGTTGCGCAGGATCTGGACCGAGGGTGGCACGCTGTACGACCGTCGGGACAACGAGGATATTGGAGCCGAAGAGACGGTTTCGTTGCAGCAGCTAGTGAGAGATTCAATTGAGAAGCAGACTGGTGGTGTGTGGTAGGTATGTATGTACGTAGTTGGCGTCAGACATCTTCATGCACAGATCCAGGGCGATTCTGTGGAGAAACCCAGTTGATTTGTGATCTAAACGGCGATTCCTCGGACCGACGATCGACGCTCAGCCTCGGTTCTCCGCATCTCCGCATTTCGTATTTCAGTCTCCATCTTGACTCTATCTCGCTGTACAGTGTAGACTCTAGCAACACTACCCCACTAACTTTCGATCACAATCTATACACAATGTCTGGACCAGGCGTTGGACACGAATTCCCCGCCCAGGAAGTCTCCTGGGTTAAGCGCGATGTCCTCTTGTTCGCCAACAGCATCGGCATCACGTCCGACGAACTGCACTTCCTTTATGTACAACGCCACGCCCTTCCCATTTACTGTCCGAGAGCAAATATCTAACCTCACATCCAGGAACTCCACCCAAACTTCGCCGTCTTCCCAACCTACCCACTCATCCTGCGTACGCCCCTTAAAGCCACCCAGGCCACTCCCTAACCTAGACTGACCAACACATTCCAGCCTTCAAACTCACTGACCAAGAGGTCACCGACTTCTATGCCCGTCAGAAATCCAACCCCATCCCCGGAGTGCCCGCCTTCGACGCGAAACGCGCCGTCGACGGCCAGCGCAAAATCACCGTCCTCAAACCCCTCCCTCCGACGAGTGCAGGCCGACGCTTTGAGCTGCGCAGCAAGATCCTCGGTGTGTACGATAAAGGCAAGGCAGGGAGTGTTCTGGAGAGCGAGCAGGCGATCGTGGACGCCGAGACGGGCGAGGTGTTCTCGAAGGTCGTGAGTAGTGGGTTTTTCGTCGGGCAGGGGGGATGGGGTGGACCGAAGGGTAGGTTCTCTTTCTCTGTCTTTCTTTGCATGCGTTGTGTTGGTTGAGAGAGATGGAAAGTGGTGTAGAGACTAAGACTGACCCATGACTTGCTCTGTATAGGGCCCAGCACGCCCAGCTACCCACCACCTGAAGGCAAGAAGCCCGACGCCGTCCACACAATCCAGACGACAAACGAGACGGCGCATTTATATCGGTCCGTTCCCTCCCCTCCTACTCCGAACTCCGTTTCAGAATAACTACTAACTACCACCTCTCAGCCTCAACGGCGACTACAACCCGCTGCACGCGACCCCCGAACCCGGCCAGAAAATGGGATTCGGCGGCGTCATCATCCACGGCCTATTCAGCTGGAACGCGACGGCGCATGCAGTGCTCAGGGCGTTTGGAGGCAGCGATCCTAACAACTTGAAGGAGTTCCAGGCGCGGTTTGCGTCGCCGGTGAAGCCGGGGGATCGGCTGGTTGCGGAGATGTGGAGGACGGGGTATGTAAAGGATGGGTTTGAGGAGGTGAGGTTTGTGACGCAGAATGGAAGTGGTAAAGCGGTTTTGAGTAACGGCAGGGCGTTGGTTAGGATTGTTAACAATGGGGAGGGGAAGGCGAGGTTGTAGGTTTTATGTTATATTGTGTGGTTTGGGCTAGGAGACTGGTGTCTCGAGTTATACGCTCAGAGTATTGGATTTCGGAATGCGAGAATGACCATAATTCAAATAGTTTGTGCAATGCATGGTATCACATTCCTCATCCTTGTAGACAACAAACCCCCATCACTAGCTCCTAGCATGAAAATCATCAAAACCGGTCTAGGGGTCTTCTGGTTTCAATCCACGTTGTCGGTCGTCGGTGCTACGCACTTAATTCAACTGCTCATTAAGACATTTACTACTTCATTCTAGAGCAACTTGACAAGGCAGTAACAGAGTTCAGTATTGAACCATAGGTCCATGTACGTGTGGAAGATCCACCCATGGAGGTTTGATATATGATTAGATCAAGACGTCGTCTCAATGATCGGACCCTGGTATACCTTCCTTGCTCTCAGCACATAATAGACCAACGCTAGTAGAATAGTCCCCATCGTGCCAACAATACTGAAATTCATATTGGTCACAGTAACCGGGATCTCTGTCGGCCACAGACTGAAAAATACCACGATTGTCATATGAACAACCGCGTACCCATTGACCACGATCCCCGATATCCCGGGAACGTGAAACGGGCCCCATACCAGCTGAGCGCCCGGGACGTTCTTTCGCAGGTCGCTGGCATTGCTGGACCTGGAAACTGCCCCGGTGCATCGTCGGTAGAGTAGCATTGCTCCAACTATGAGATACGAGAGGTACATGCCCGATACAGCCATCGAGAGAACGCCGTTCAGCGCAACGCTGGATCCGATGTTGATGAGGCCGAGCAAACAGGCTACGGCCATGGTTAGGAAGATAGAGTAGGTGGGTAGATGGGTGCGGGAGGAGACCTGCAGTATACATAGATTAAGTCAGTGAGGATAATCTGCAAAAGGCGGCATTGGATACGCACATGGCTCCAAATCTGCCACCCCGGCACCCCGCGGTCTCTGGCAAACGACCAGAACTGTCGAGACACAGCAGCCAAAGTGCCCAGAACGGCACAGATACTCATAATAACCAGCACGAGGCTCAGCCCTAGACCACCAGACTTTGTGCCCATCGCCTGATGGAAGATTTCGAAGAACGGATACCCAGTTGGAGAGTCTAGGGCTTGCTGCACGTCTCCCATACAGAATAGAACAGCCACCATGATGCTGAATCCGAGAGTGCCGTTGATGGCGATACTGAGCATGATCGCGCGGGGTATTGCAATGGACGCATTATTGCATTCTTCGGCCATCTAATCAACGTGAGCTAGTGACATCTATCAAGTATCGGCCGGGATACCAAAGGCTCAACCTACATGAACCGCCGCATCCCCTCCAGCAAATCCAAAAACGCAACCCATCATCCCAACGAAGAACGAAATCCCGTCAGCGGGAAGGTTCCCACCGTTGCGAAAGTCAGTGAACACCTCGCGGGCTGGCTTATGATCAGCCATGGAGGTCAATGCGATCACAATCGCCAGGAATCCAGCGATATGCATGAACAGGATTCCTGTTTCCAGGCGCGGAAAGAATTTCCCCCCGATTATGTTGACGCCCATCGCAACTGCGACTACTGCCCACAGCAGCAGGGTCCCGTGCCATGCTTGTGGTTGATATTGCGAATACGCGAAGATAGCTGCTCCTTGCACTTCGGTGCCTGCTAAGTATGACACTGATGCGAAGGCCGCTTGCCATCCGATCAGGGTGACCCATCCTGCAAGGGTTGGTTGAGGGTCTATCATGTGGTACGAGGAGAACTCACCTGTAATGTAGCTCAGGAATTTCATCATCGATGGCGGTGCTAGCATTGCGCACCAGTGGTACTGACCGCCAGATGTCGGTGCCCTGTAAGATTGTCAGTCTAGTGAGCAGCTTGGATGTGGCCATCATTCTAACATTGAAGAAAGCTCGGCCAGGACCGCAAAGGTGCATCCCGTTCCTATCCAAGCAACAATGTACGAGTAGATCGCGCCCGCCGGCCCTCCACTACGCACTTTTAGAAAAATGGCACCCCGGGGGTTGGATCATATTTACTTTTTCAGTGGTATAATGAATGTACTTCATGGTGTTAGCATACCACGGATTCTTCATGGCGAGCGGGTCTTACTCCAGTAGACCCTCCCATGTAGCGATGATTGTGCAACTGAATCCCAGAATAGACAGGATACCGAAGTTCCGCTACAGAAGCCCGTCAGTACCGGACGCTAGACAGATGTTCGAGGCATACTCTAAGGACGGCTTTCTTTCCGATCTTTGCTAGGTTGTCATCATCTTGATCATTCTCGGAGAAGACGCGAAATTCATGACCGGTCGAAGTTGCCTGTTCTTTTGACTCGGAAGGCATAATACTTTGGAATGTACAATTGCCAGGGTGGAAGGCAACCAGATTAGCAAACAATCGGTACTCGTGGAGGCATCACCTTCTTAAGTGATGTGCCCGCAGCCCGCAGCCTTAGCCTTACTGGGATGGCCGCATTCCAACACGACGATAACGACTCCAATTGGCTTGGCGGTCATGCACCAAAGTCTCGGCATTCCTTGATCGTCATAATTGCAAATCATACTGTCAGATTCCCCGCAACAGGCTGTAAGTCTAAGTTCATTCCTCGTGGCTTAAGCGGTTTCTGGAACCTACACGATAAAGCAAGTATCATGTCTTGATGACAACTTTGTCAGGGAATATGTACCTATGTGAGAAAGGGTCAGGGCTCGTATTGAGAAAAAGTCCCTCTCGGTGAAATCTCCAACGCAATATCGGGCTTCTTCGTGAATGGTAGGGTTTCTAATCACGAACAGGGGTGTATCACTCGGCGCATGCAGCTACGGTCAATCTAATCCTGGCATGAGAGCTTTGGTATTATCTGTCCAATTGAATGCATCTATCGAGTGTTTTGGACTTTTGGCCGAAATAACACCGATGATCCAGGGAGATGGCCGTGAGCTGCTCAAGTGAGGCCGCCTCAATTGCGGCGACAGTGGGCTAGTCCAATCGCCATTATAAATATGTCCACCATGAATCAATGCAGACTTTCTTTACGGGTTTATGAAAGACGATGCTCCTTCATTTGACTCGTTGCTTAGGAGAAGAGTCAGTTCCTTCTTGGCTGTGGAGGCCGGCGCTAGCCGGCCTAAAAACTGATCGACATAAAAACCTCGCACGCAACAAATTGGATTGCGCATTTGATGCTTCTATTTTGGCAAGTATAGTTTCTCTCTCCTCGCTCATCGCTCCTCGACACAGACGCCACCCAAGTTATGTCTATGCTCCTCAAGTTACCCTACGAACTACGCGCAATCATCCTTGAAAATGCGCTACTCACGCCATACGAGCCGCCAATCAACCCCTGGACTGGCGCGGACAAACGTCAGCCTTTACGAGACTATGACCACACCCTCATGGATTTCGGTCCTAGGCATACACTTTACGACACGTCTCTGAACGAGCGTTTAGCATCAACATGCCAAGCTCTCTTGTTAACAAATCACCAAATCCGCGAGGAGACGCGGGTCATGTTACAACGATTAGAGAAACCCAACTACGAGCTCGATGTCATGATGGTTCATGAATGGGATCTGTGGCCGACATGGTTGTCTGTTCCGGTGGTTCGCACACACGCTGACGAGGTCAATGTGACTTTTCGCCTCTTTGGACACCGTATCCAATCTGAGCAAAACCAGTACATATCAGGAGACGGTGGGCACAACGGCCCTGAGTGGTGTTTTTACTCCCTGTTGGAACGTTATATTGCCCACGGACCAGTAACGGAGCCACAACCGGAGCGGAAAGATCGGAGGTTCTTCATCAAAACACTTACGCTCAACATCAAATCGGTTGCTGATGAGCTATATCCTCTTCCGCCGCCAGAATTGGTTGAGAAGCTCGAGTCACGCAAAAGAAGAGCTCATTGTTTCCATGGTGGACATCCAGACCTAGCCAACTATGCCATGCCACCGGAGTGTCTAGCTAGAAACCTAGGGTGGGAAATAAAGGCTTTGCTGAGGCTGGGTCGTCATAGGATCCGTTATGGGGCCACCCTGTATGAGCATGTTGGCACAATTCGAATGTTGATTGAGGGTCGACTGGTAGAGGAGATTAATTTAACGGAGGAATTGGCATCCAAAACGTGTGACAGTACGAAATGTACGGGTAGCCGGGAAGATGAAGATGATTGTGAGTTCTGCCGGTGGCAGCGAGACACGTTAGAAAGACGGGCGAAAGAAGGACTCTCAGTTGTTCTCACGGAGGATTGAGAATCTTTTGAGTATTCGGAGGGGTTTAGGGAAATAAGTCTGCTAGGCGAAGCGGACTTGATGCTTATGGCATCGCATTGCACTGATAGAGATGAATTATGTCAATGGAATTTAGCGAGCGGGTAATTACCATTCATAGCAGGATTAGTGGAGTAATGAGTCACCACAAGAGCCTTTTTTCCCCTCGACTATACGACCTTCATAAAGTCTAGGTATACATGTTCACGGTGTACCTAAGTAATCTGATCCTCCAACGCCCATGCTTATCCCAGAGACTCGGAGGGTCAGAGGTCGGAATTAAACGACAAGAGTCATGAGACTGAAACAGAGTGCAATGGGACAAGGCTAGACTCTTCAAGACATATGCATTGGATCTCCAAGTAGGTGAAAAAGTCCGGCAAGTAAAAGGAAACAACACCAGATGATGTATACAACATAAATGCCACTCTAGAGCTGTGATATAGTTCTTGCAACACGCAGTGCGACCCGACTTTCTCGAGGAGCAAGGGATGATGTCCACCAAAGCAGTACAGCGGATAGTCCGTCATTCTCCTCTGGGCACGTTCCTTGGGGGCCAAACCCCAACTCCTACTCCGTCCGTCTCTTAACCCCGGTCCGATATTCCCGATATTCAACACTAGCTGCTTGTGTCGGATCTAACTGCTTCGTGACAGCATTTGCTGGGCTTCCACAGGCCACGTATAATGCCCACGGTGGTAGCAATGGCACCCAGAAATCTATATAACAAGCGACCCGTCCCTGATTAACCGATTAACAACTCCAGTCTTGAGCACACTCTTCCTTCTGCAAACACTGAACCACCCCTAGCCATGGTCCTCACAATCCACCACCTTCACGTCTCGCAATCGGAGCGCCTCCCCTGGCTCTGCGAAGAGCTCAATATCCTCTACGAGCTGAAAACCTACCGCCGTGCACCCCTCCTCGCACCCCCCGAATACAAAGCCCTCCATCCCGCCGGCACCGCGCCCATTATTCAAGACGGCAACATCACTCTAGCCGAAAGCTGCGCTTGCATTGAATACATCAGCCACCGCTACGCTGACGGCAAACTCTTCCTACTACCATCGCATCCCAGGTATCCTGATTTCTTATACTGGTGGCACTGGGTTGACGGGACATTCTCGCCCGCCTTGACGCGATCGATGATGATGCGTGGGGCGGGCGTGAATTCGGAAAACCAGTTCATGGTGATTACGAAGACGAGATTGCGCAGGGCGTTGGAGGCGCTTGATGAGAGATTGGTTGAGCATAAGTGGTTGGCGGGGGAGGAGTTCACCGTGGCGGATATTATGGTGGTGTTTTTGTTGACGACGTTTCGGTATTTCGAGCCGTTTAGTCTGAAGGAGTATCCGAATGTTGTGGGCTTTTTGGCGAGGGTTGGCGATAGAAAGGCGTATCAGGTGGCTATGGCCAAGTGCGATCCAGATATGGAGTTGTTGTTAGGAGTGGACGGACCGGAAAAGACATTTATGCAAAGGAATGATTGAGGAAATCAGATTCTGGTTGAAATTTTTCCTTCTGCTTGTTCTTCCTACCATTCGTCTTTCTACTATAGCTACAATAGGTATAGAACTCTTTATTGTTCTGTCCCGGGCATACTGTATCACTGTATCTGACTGGAAGCATGACAGGCTTTTCCAGGTGTTAGGTAGCTACACAGGTAATAGAAAGGAATGGCTTTTTGTTGGATTGTATCAATAAGAGGGCATAACACATGGTTCGTGTCCTATAGAAAGGACGACAGCATGTTGGTCCAGCCGTCACAACGTACACGTCCCTTTCCGATGGCACCACTTCTGCAGCTTTTCTATTCCGGATGAAGACACCTGGATTAGCGCTGTGCGCATATGCCGCATTGTAAAAGACTCAATGACATACCAACATATCCCAGTCTTACAATGCTGTCCTCTCACTGGATTCAAACTCAAGAACCTGAAAGCTACCAACATCTGCTTCCAAGGTTGTGGTGCCCTCTTCAGTGACCGAGAACTCAAAATTCTCACATTCGTCGTCCGAAAAGAAGAAAACTCTCTGGTTGCTCGGAAGCTCGCTGATCGTCAGGTCCTGGCCTGCCGATAACTCTGCGGGGGTGCAGATGTCGACTTCGGATGATTCCCAGTAGCCAGTCGTTATTTTCCAGGCGCTCACGGCGAGGGGAAGGGCGAGAAAGGCGGCAGTGAACTTCATGGTTCAAATGGTTCGAACAAGGGATGTGTAGGTAGGTACTCTTTAGTATAGCAGGAATGAAAAGGAATGAGAGGTTGATGGAGTAAAGCGAGTGGGAGGTCTCCTCAAGTATTTGGATCAAGCTTGTACATATTACGAAGGAAAATAAACATCGGACAAGTTTAATTATGAGTGGAGACCATGTGTAGAAGATTGATACCGTATTGGGTCAGATCCTGCACTCAGTCGAGTTGATGCCAAGCAAGGGATATACGATATCACCACTATCATACCGATCCCCTGCAGCAGCCACAAACAAACCCTTGATCGCCACAATCTCGTTGCCCGGAAACCGGTGGAACCCATGAGGCATTCCTCAGATGGCCTTCCCGTGCCAACCCCTAGATTCATCACTTGCCCAAGCTTAAGATATCGAGCCACACATCGGACGGAGTAATCCAAGACATTCTACTACATCATAGAATCAAATCATAATTTCCCTCATTAATTGAGGCGTACCATAAACACCTCCCGACTAGTCCATCATGACAAGTGATAGGTATATAAAAGAAACCAACTATAAGCTATATATCGAGGATAAAAGTGAACATTCCCTTGTACAAAAGAGGTATAGCAAAGAACTAGCTATGCTAATCCCATCTGCAACATGCGATTACCAAATTCAAGGAAGTAAAAGTCCGCATATACAAGCCCTGTGTTGTTCGACCGAGTGTTTGAAAACTCATTATTGTTGATGGTCGCGTTCATGAAGATTGATTCCCAACTTGGCGGCGCCGTCGAGAGCTCCACTGTCTCGGCTACAATCCGCAGAGCACGCTGCAGATACGGAGAATCCCCGCCAAGGGTCTGGTGAAGCAATAAGAGCCCATTTGCTGCAACCATGCCAGCCGAGGTATCTCGCGGAGGTGAGGTTCTGTCGACGACTGGGGCGTCAAAGTCCCATAAGGCAACGTAGGGATAGCTATGGGTGGACTCGTCCAGACGACTGAGGAAATAGTCGGCGAGGCCTCTCGCAGTTCTCAGAAACACAGGGTTCTTGGTCCATTGGTAGGTTTGAGCGTAGCCGAGGATGCCCCAGGCCTGGCCTCTGTCTGGAATCAGCTTTGTTCAGAATCAATCGGAAGTACGAAGGTGTACCTGCTCCAGGTTGACCAGTCTTTGTACCCCTGAACTGTCTCCTGAAATTTGATTGTGTTATTTCGAGGGTCAATGTTGACGAGGTGAAATGTTGAATAGTCGTCTCTGATAATGTTACGCATAACCGTGTAGGCATGGTTAGTGGCAATATCAATCAATGTTCGGTTTGCTGTCTGGTAGCCAGCATAATACAGCAGGTCGAGGTCTGCTTGACACTCAGCTCAGTTACTATGACTTCAAAAGCGATGAACATACTACACATGCTATCAACAATAACCAAGAAGTTGCTCGACTTATCACGGATATTGTGGCGCTTGTTCACCAGAGTATTCCAGCTGCGGATGGCATGCACATGAGGATCGTATCGCGTTGCCAGGCTGTGTGCGGCTGTAATGACAGACTCCAGGCTGTTCGCATTGCCAGTCAATTCCCAGTTTTTGCGCAAAGCAGGGACGATGAGAAATCCCAGATCGTGAGTGTCAGTCCTCTTGGCTTGTTTGTGTAGCGGATCCGACCACTGCTGAGACAGATCCAGAAGACGGTCATGTATATCTACTTGATTCTTGTTATCTATGATGGGGTGGCTCGGAAATCGAACGTTTCTCTCGAGAAGAGTATACAGAGAACCTGGGAAGAAGCCGCTGGTCCATGCAGAGACGTCGCTGAACAGATAGGCCCCTGCATTAGACTTCGTGTCTGGAACATTATCGGGTAATTTATTTGGAAGCTTAAGTCGTGAGCATATATTAGAAATGGAGGTTCTCTGCTTATCATACCTGATCGATATGATTCACGGCAACATTCCAGATCTTCGATGTTGCAGCCCTTGAGAACATATGTGAGGGTTTAAACAATTCCTGGGCATTGTCTCGTCGATATACCGTAGACGGAAGGGTGTGCACCGTTAAATAGAGGCCTGCAAGGCATGCGATATATAGCTGCATTTTTGCGATAGTTTGCCCTTCTGGAGGCGGCATCGAGAAGGAGATAGACGGCTTATATACAACGTCGCCAGCCAACGACCCCGACGGGCGTTCTAAGTGAGTCACCGTGCCATTGTATTTCCACCTATTATGCGATGTAAAACACGATGATCGGCAGAAAGGAACCTGCATTTTTCCGGAAGATGTCATGTATTCAGGGGCTTTGCGGGGAACGCGGGGGATCCCGACATGTGGGGGATTTGATCGAGTGTTACTATGGCTCGGTCGTATACTTGTCTCCCACCCTGGTCTTGCAGCGCATCAATCCACATGACACTCTTCAAAATGTTTCTGACCCCGGCCCACGAGGATTGGCCGGACTCACGACAGCGCTCCCGCAAGAGGGGCATTAGTACATCGTCATCTTCGCGAGTCACAGCAGCAACAAGGCCTGAAGCTAGGAGCCAGAGGCCGATTCGTTTGAAGACCGGGTTGGTCCAGTCGATTCTGGCGAGTGTTTGCTTGAACTTCGTCGAAAGAGAGCCAAAGCGCCCTCTGAGGCCCCCTCCTTGCAAAAAGACACTAGAAGAGAATGCCAGCAGCCCTAATTGAAGAACTTCGTTTATATCATCGGACTCGAACTTGAGATTGAGCAGTCGATACTGAGTTGAGATCAAAATCTCTTGATACACCTCCCCTGCAATCTTGCGGCCGGTAGCGAAGGCCACATTCGTCGAGGTGGAGAATCGCCGAAGGTCAGCAGCAACACCTGCAAGTCTCCTGTCAACTGTGCACCCAGCAAAGAACGTAGCCAGAAAATCATTAATATCGGCCGGTCGTGCTAAGTAGGGTTGCCATGACAGCCCTTCTTCTTTGAAGAAGAAGGGCTCATCTCCGCTAAGAAGAGCGGTGCAAAGGTCGGCGCTGTGAATTACGTCTGGTCAGCAACTCGAGCGCAACTCTGTCTCTAGATGGGCCTGTCGTACCGGCACACCTTGATCTGGAGCTGGACATTCTTTTCCAGCTCCCTGATTCCGCCCCGGAGAGTAATTATCTGGTTCAACCCCTGCATGTGCTTCTTGACCAGGCTGACGTTGCCGACGAGAGCGCTGACCATAACTAGGGTGACTACCACTGCAATAGTAGTATCACGGAGGGCTAACACGGGATCGTTGATCTTGCTTTGTAGGAGTTGGAGGGTTTTGGCTTCATGGAACAAAGCTGTTCGGGAGAGCGTATCCCCTTGCAACCAATCGAAATAAGCCTGAGTCATCCATAACATCGAGTGATAGCAAGCGGCATCACATAAGAGGTACTTATACCATACTGACGCTACCGGATCAAACTCTAGACACAATTCTAGCGGATATACTGACTTTTTTAGGATGGTGAAAACTATGGGTGTCATAGGTTAAAAGACATTCTTCTATAGAGCAAGGGCCAGGAGAAAAGGAAAAGTCTCTGTGATGACAGAAGCCTGGTCTGTGCATAGCTCAGCTTACACTTAAAGATCAAATCCAATGCATATGGCTGAATTTGGTCGGCAAACGTGAATGTCTCCAGGTCTCGACACAGTATTCGGGGCTGAGGCATCCGCAATGCCGTGTCTTCGCATTTCTGTATCCCCACCGACTTCATGGAGGCCGGGCCGTTGACCCACGATCCGTAAACTATCTGAGCTCCAGTGCCCTTGGAGCTGTTCTTGCCACGCATTACATGCCTCCGAATGAGCTTGCGCGTAGCTTTGTTGGGCTTGTCGGATGACGTGGTCACAATGAAGGGAGCGGGATTGGCGTCTTGAGAGCTGTAGTTACCATATACCTGTCGATCGTTGGAAGCCGGTGTCATCATGAATCGGCCGGATAACCCAGGTGATGGCATGAAGCAGTCTTCTCAATCCTGATGCCATCACAGCCATGCCACAGCTTGCTTTGTCAGCAACCAGGCGGCCTGAGGCCAATGCCAAGACTCAATTATTTGCCATTCCTGGTATAGCGCCGTGCGCTAATCCGGTCTAGGCAGGTCCTCTCTTCCAGCCATCTTGAAGATCCCGTGACTCATATAGAACAGGCAGCAGCAACATCCCCCATACTCCGCTCTCGAGCGCTATCTCCGACTCAGTAACCTTCGTTTTGTTCCACTTTCAATTATTTAAAGGTCCTCCGAGACTCGTCAAGGTGGCAGTACTATTCAACTCCAAACAACCCTAAGTAAGAATCATTTCTGCCTTTTACATTCCAAGCCACGCGGACTCCGAATCACAATGTCGTCTTTCGACCCTCTGACGGATATACCAGACCTCAATGGCAAAGTCTGTTTGGTCACAGGAGCCAATTCTGGCTTGGGAGAGGCAACTGTGGCCGCTTTGGCCGCTCACCGTCCAGCAAAGATCTATCTTGCCGCTCGCAGTCGATCAAAAGCTGAGGGTGCCTTGGAGCGTATCAGAGCCACCTCACCCGAAGCCTCTAATACCGATATCTGCATTCTTGACCTCGATCTAGCATCATTTGATTCGGTCAAGGCGGCTGCGGCCCGAGTCAATGCAGAGGTCGATCGTCTAGATATCCTTCAGCTCAACGGGGGCATCGCCATGCTGCCGAACGACACCACCAAAGATGGCTTCGAACTTCAATTCGGAACAAACTACTTAGGCCATGCATTGCTCACGCAGCTTTTGATGCCAACGCTCTTAGCCACTGCCCACCTGCCCGGAGCCGATGTGAGGATCGTGTCGATGTCCTCCGTAGGACACAAGCACTTCGCCACCAAAGAGGGAATCCACTTCGACGAGCTCCGAACTCCTATGGAAACTCAGAACGGCTCCACCTTATATGCCCAGGCCATGCTTGCCAAGATCCTCTTCTGCCGTGAGCTAGCCCGCAGGTACCCTCAAATCACATCATCGTCCTTGCATCCTGGTACGGTATTATCCAATGTATGGAACGGCGTGACGAACGTCAGCTGGTTTACGAGGCTCCTGTTTGCCGTAGTGGTCCCTTTCGCGGGCGTTTCAAATGAAGAAGGAGCCAAGACACAACTATGGTGCAGCTTTAGCCAGGACGTGGAGAATGGTGCATACTACGAGCCCATTGGAAAGGCCGGACAGGATAGTCCGCTCTCACGGGACCCTGAATTGGCCAGGAAGTTGTGGGATTGGACGCAGAACACGTTGGGGGAGCATGGTGCTCCTGGATGGCCATAATCTAAGGGCTTCTCTGTGGTTCGTTTGAATTGATCCGCGTAACTTTCAAATGTGTGACTTCTGCCCTTTATGCACCTTTCTTGCTGTGCAAGACGGTGATTTGTTTGGCGTATGGCCTTTTACTTGTTGCGGTTCTTGTCTATAGATATATAAGTGAAAAATATAACTTCTCCCCTCACAACGACTCCAATTGCTGCGATGCTAGTGGTTTCTGCGCCACAACCACATGTCTAGGAAGAGACAGAGCACCAGCAGCCGCGCATGAATGAGGTCATATTTGCCCAGGAGGTCGAGCGGCACTGGACTGAATATATCCCAGTATCGAAGACGAATGATTGCGGGTAGCCATGCGGGATGTGGCCCCCGTGTCACATCAATGAATTCCATCCAGTTGCGCCGAGGGCATTTCATGTGCGACATTGATCAGCCAGAGCTGGTACCGGTCGCAACGCCAACGATGGTCGGGTTGGATTCAGGAATGCGCACGGTCGGATGGCTATATGATCCTAATACCTCGTGCTAGAGGTACTGGTTTAGGTTCAGGCGGATTGCTGCGCGGTGGTTGTTTTGGACTGTGTAGCCGAGGCCGTCAGTTGCTGAGAAGATGGTGGAGGGTGATATCGTAATGAGTGTTGGTTCTGGGATTAATTCGCTCATTCTTTTGTTTATTTGAGTTTCTTAAACAGACTTATGGCAGTGATAGCTTGTAGAATGAAACCCGGTCTTTGCTGAGGGGCTTTTCGCTTCTTCGCATACAGGTATTTGGTTTGTCAGCTAGGCGCCTTGGTTTGAACCACCTGCGTCTAGAATCCATTCACAATCTTTCGTGCTTTTGCAAAGGACATTTGCAGATTGAAATGTTAAAGTGGGAGATGTGTTACGCCAAGGGTCGTGTGAGGGCATCAAGTGACATCATTGAGTAATTGTTAGTGTCGCCCTGCTATACCGTAGAATGACTTTCCAGAAAGTGTCTTCCCTTCGTATTTCCAAGCATGGTCAAAATATACAACCCTTCGTCGTCTCTAGGTCTTAAAATGCTCCATGGGATGTGCAAACTCCGCTAGTCTTCACTTTCTCGAGCGACATGTCCGAGATGTGGCGAGCCCTCAGCTGGGTAACTGGCGCTTTCCTCTGTCTGTGTCTCTTCGTTCGTGGCATCATTTTTAGCCTGTTGTCGGTCTACTTCACTACCCAATTCGACAAAGAAGGTGATGACGCTGCTAAATCCAAGAATAACCCCCACGCCAATCATCTGGCCTTGAATCCTGGGACTTTCGACATTCGAGGTCACCAGTAGAAATGTGTCAAGGAAGGCTATAATTAACCAAGCACCTATAGATTATAAGCTGGAATATTCGGGGAGATCTTGCGGTTCAATTCATGGGAGAAACGGACTTCTCGAAAGTGGTGAAGGCCCAGGACGAAATGGCCGCGTTACGAAAACAGACCAGAACGCGAATGAGGCGAACAGAAACGCTAAATGAGTGTGTTAGACATTTGAACAGATAGTGATAGAGAAGGGAATAAACACACCAGTTTGCAGTTTTTGTTCGATGGTGACGAAGCGGCAGTTGCATTCGATATTGGTCATTTCGGCAGTAGACATGAATTGAATTTCACGATCTCGAGTAGGTGCTCTTTTAGCGGAGTCAAGAGCGTGATGGCAGTTAGGCAGCAGGTTTATGGAACAGAATGAATTCCTCGGAGAAATCGCCGCTGCGGAGATGATGAGCCAGCGCTCCAAGACACTAGCCAGCAAACTAGTGAGCTTAGCTTAAGCGAGGCAAGCCGGCCCCCACAAGGCAAGAACCGTCACATTCAGTGGGATTCTGGTGGCCTAGAAGAGATATACCCCGAATCGTTTAGGCCTTTCGGATTGTTGAAAAATATCCATCGCCATCATTCTATGTTCATCCGTTGTGCTGCAACAACCTGCCAGGAAAAGTGGCCATAATGGGAGGGCAGCTGTTCGGATCATAGTGTTTAAGTTTCTATATATTGTTTCCAGGATGCCGTGAATGTAACGGTTTCTATCGTTCTCCAAAAGTCGGGAACCGCTAACGTTCGAGACGGTAGAATGATGGCAAACTTCGTGCAGGAAGAGTAAAGCTCCTAATCGGTTTACTTCAGCAATAGTCATGCACTCTGAAATAACACTCGACGGTTCATTCTGGGCTGAAATCATAGCAAATGAAGACTCCAGGTGGCTAGGAGGTAGCTGCCGCAGGTTCTCAAGAGAGCTTTTCAGACAAGAGGCTTTAACATGGAAACAGTCGCCGTTAAAGCCAATGGGTGTGTGTCTGCTTCTCCCTAACTCGGCTGCTTCATTGATTAATAGAAGCAGGGAGTTGCTAAACCCCATAAAAGGATCAATTTTATGCAACTCATCCAATGACATGTGAAGGGATAGAATGATTCGAGGTTCGGGACAGCGACTCCATTTTCACCAAAGACAGTATCTCATCCTGATGCGCTGATGGTTCGAATATTTGATTTTCAGGCAGCTCCTCATCAACATGGAACGCCGTCCGAGCCAGGACTAAATGGAAAGCAAAGTATCTGTTTAAAAAACAGCGCAGATTGGTACCCCGATTATCCAATCCGGAAGGCCGTCGATATCGATCGATAACAGCTTGGATGCCATGTAAATATGTTAACCAAGAAGGCCGGCTGCCGTCTGTGATCTCATACAGCAAAGAAGCAGGGATAGACCAAGAATCTCATCAACTTCGGCTTGGGAATGCGATCTCCGTTGGAGAGCCTGGATCAGGTAACGGGTCGCGCTTTGCCCATATTTCAAAGCTACTGCACGGTACCCGGGCTGGGAGAGGCCCAAGGTTTGAGTGGACACTGCCAGGGTTCCGTGATATATACCCTCTGAAAACATGGCCATGGGAAGCATAACGTGACGATAGGGGTTGTAGTGAACATTGTCTAACAAAGTGGATGAGCTGCATATGACGTTCTCGTAGTACGAGAGCAAGAATTCATTGCAGTCAGGTGTATGAAAAGCCCCCCAATGACGAGCCAGGAGCTGGAAGTAGCGCCAGGTCATGCATGTTGGTGTTTGTGCTGTCGCTCATGCCGGCACAGTGCTTCGATAGGAATTTTGATGCCCCGTCGCAGTCGTCCCTACGATGCCCCTTTGCCGAGCGTTCAAATTCGAAGAAAACTTCCATGTCCTGCACGGTAGTATTCAAAAACATTAGGCGTCCTCCCTGGAGCTTTCGGTATGCAATTCTCCTGCCCTTGATTCTCCCTGCTAGTGCAGTTGACGACACTGGACTCCTTGGTTGTTTCTGCCTCGGTACATTGTTGTCACGGCATCGTGTGCTGCGTATTCCCGATCGACCATGACAGACGCCTTTCGAGAGGGAGTCTTCTTGCCATGTCAGGCGAAGGCCATAAGCACAAGGAGCATTTATCCGGCTGCAACGATGACAGATTGGTTTTGTTTCTGTGCGAGATTGGACGCTTAGCACAGGCAATAAACAGACGAAGTCAGAAGGATGAGCTCCACAAACCGTCACACTTCAGCTTTCGAGATCGGCATGTCCAGCAGCCCTTTGTATTTCGTGTTGTGCCTGCCATTGATTGAGGATGACACCCCTGTGGATCAGGAATAGGGGATGGATGGATGAGTGGGTGAGAACATGTCATGCTCGAAGAACAAAGACCGCTGGCGCCTTATATCTCAGGCATTCAAGTTGTGACGAGTCTAGCCAAATACAGTCTAGCCCCATAGGCCAATGCGGGGAAGCATTTGTCCTGTTTGTCTCGGTCGCTTGGTTTGTTTGTTTTGCCTGTTTTGCTATGTTTGCCTGGGTTTGGCATCTCAGTTACCGGGTTGGGAAGGTGCTGTTCCCTCTTGCTCAACTTCGACTTCTCAACTTCTTCTTCTTCTTCTTCTTCTCTATCGGAATCCAAGAGTCGTCACATTGAACCACAAACCTCTCTTTCTTGCTCGTATGCTCTGCATTAAATTGTGGTTTTGAATTTTATCATAGACCTGGTTCTTCTTGCTCTCAAATATATATTCCGGATGAAGTTTACAGACTGAACTTCGCTTTATCGTCCTCTCGACCTCGCCAACCGCGCAGACTACTTAATTCAATCTCTGGATCGAGGTGCGCCAGATTCCTAGCACCCACAGTGATACCTGGTCTCCAACGCCATTGATGAGCGATTTTCCGATCTAAAGATCCCTCCAACGCGTCCGCGATGTACCGTCCCAGCACCGGGAGAAACTTAAATCCGTGAGCGGATCCCCCTGTCGCCAGGAACAGTCCTTGCAGATGTGGGTGAGGAGTGACAAGAAAATGCCGATCGGCCGTGTCGGCGTCCCAGCACAGTCGAGTGAAGCAGAATGGCCGATCCGCCAGTTGGGGAAAGACGCGTCGTAGATTCCGCCGCATCGTGCGCTCGATCTCTGACGGCAGGCCATCGCGTGGGTTTTCCGTGAAGGTGTGGGGAACTGACATGGTAATCCCAGAGACAGGATCGGTCTTTGTGTTGGTGACGAACTAACTGTGAGCAAGTTTGAAGATGCCGTCCTCTTGTACTGGCAGGAAGTATCCAAGCTCCAGGTTGTCGAGGATGGGGAGTGAGCGATAATGACGCGTTTCGCCCGGGGTCATTTGGATATGCGCAACGGCATGTCCTTTGGCTGTTAATTGCCCCTCGAGATCAGCCAGACTAGATGTCCACGCTCCAGCGGCAACGATTACAATGTCTGCGTCATGGGCGGTGCCATCCTAGGTGACGACTCCATGGCGTTGGCCGTCGGACAACACCAGTTTTCGGACATACCCACAGTCTCCAGTGATGTATTCTACACCAGATTCTTGAGCGGTCAGTGCCATCCGTTGGAAAGCCTCTCCCGCCTTGGCCCATCCTGCTGTAGGATTCCACACATTGATTTGCCAGCCATCGAGCTCTCCAGTAACCTGCGGGAACTTTTCACGAACCTGATTCGGCGTCAAACGTTCCAGTCCTTGCACACCAAGTCAAGTACATGTCTCGATGGAGCCTTCGACAAATGGAATAGAGAGATTGGCAGCGCTCAAAATCCATCCCGGAACAGCATACAGGTCCTTAAACATGTCCCATGTTCGCCAGGCAGTGATAGATTCTAAGCCCATGGTCGCATAAAGGGGCTTGTTGTAGTCACTGCGAATGATTTTACTGATATCTGTGGACGCCGCATCGACCGATGGGACTACATACCGGTCAAGTACTCGAACTGACCGGTAGCCTCGCTGCACAAGATGGTAGGCTGTTGATGTGCCAAATGCACCTCCGCCGACAATCAAGATTTTCGTGTCCAGATTCATGGTGAGCACATTTTGCAACTATAAGACGGCTCCTTTTGTTGTTTGGAATGATGAATACTCAGTTGTTGATAAGATGGGCCTCCTCATTTATGCTGCAGTGGAATTCGCGACCGCAGTGTTATTCTATGTGGCCTGCCCGACTACTCATACTTCCCAATTTTGCATCGTGGCCGAGCATCTGACGCATTATGATCGACATCGGATGGAAAAAAAAGTAGAAACTCGATGGTTTCGGTCCATACTGCCATGACATATCCTTATCTGCAAGTCACCAGACCCCGAGCAGGGAATTTTAGCCCCGGCCTCGCTCCGACCTTCCTTCTGCGCGCACTCCAACCACCAGTCAACGTGGCCAATGAAATGAAAAATAGACTTGACGGTGCTGACAGATAATTTCAACTCTCTTATTCGGCATCTGAGTATGGAACACAAACCGGTTGGCTACATTGTAGGTCATGATTATCAATAGCCCCTTCATACGGCAGCCTGCTGCTTCTGTTCTTCTGTTCAGGATTCCTATCGAGACTACATATACTCACACGATGCGATGAAAGGAAGGACATGACGGCATACTGTATGAAATAACACGTGCTTATAATACCATGTGCCAATGCCTTAATATGTGTAACGGAAACCTCGCTTCTCTTTATCAGTTCGATCAGAGAAGGCCTGGAGCTCAACAGCCATTCCAGCATCGCCCGCTGCCAGCTCAGCATCGCGCTTCTTATTTTCTCAATAACATAGTGCACCATACGCTGAGATGGAAACAATGGCTGCGACTATACAACCCAGAAGCCCGGAGTATCCATGAGCATAGCCAGGCGCGTCAGATGACTGGAATGCTTGCGGCCCAATGATATTCCCAACACAGTACGCGAGGAAGAAAATTGCATTCATTGTGAGTTTCTTCGTGTGACCGCTTGTGTTGGCCATGGGGAGCGATGTGGACTACACGTAAGGAGCCCAATATGTGTAAAAAGCATAATACGCCGCCAGCAGGCCGTGTTGATTCGACCGAGGTAATTTCCACATCAGAATAGCGCAAACCATGGGGACGATATTGGAGAGGGCAATGATGAAACATCGGGAATACTTCATTCGCGAGGCGATGAAAGAGAGAATCAATTGCCAAACCGTTGCTAGCACCCCTGTCGGTATCCCTAGAATCGTCCTGGTGAGGGTTGAGTAGCCCAACTCCGAGACGATGATAGCAGAAAATGTGACAAGCCCGCCGTTCGGAATGTTTTGGGCACAGGAAAAAATAGCGAGGAGCCACGTCTTGGGATCAAGAAGACACTCCTTGAGTTGATACCACTTGAATCTCTTGTCCTCCATACCAGTGTTGTTGTCTTTGACCCGCTCCAAGCAGATGAGTTTCTCGCGGTTGGACAGATACCAGCATTCTATTGGTGAATCTGGTAAGAAAGCACAAATGACAATTGACCACAGAACCGAGAATCCCCCGAGAACAAGAAAAAGAAGGCGCCATGGTAGTAGTGAGGTGTGAGCATGACCGATTCCGTAGCTCACAATGCCAGCAAAAACCGAGGACAGTTAGTTGAACCAGAATGCCAATCGAATGGGCTGCTCTTGAGTCTTCCACATCACTGTGAGAATGCTTGAAATTGGGAATACCACGGCTTCCAACATTCCCATGATGAATCTGGTGACTGCCAGCCCCGCAAAGTTCTGGCTCGCTGCAGTGCACAGCAAGATAATGGCCCATCCAAGAATACAAGCGGCGTAGAATTTGGCAACCGGCAGCCGTTGAATGAAGAAAGCAGCAGGCCACTCAGCTGCAAGATAGCCGAAGTAGAAGATGGAGCCCACCCAAGAATATTGATCTCCGACAAGATGGGTGTCTGCCGACATGCCGTAAATGGCTGCGTTTGAGATGATCACCTTGTCTACGGCGGCAAGTATAACGGCGACAGTGATCAAAGGTATCAAAATGAAATCAATCTTCCATAATACACGGCGAGACTCTTCGGGAGAGATCGGCGGCGCCCGTATCGCAGGATCCAGGTCGACAAGGAATTTGACTGCAATGTCCACATCCTTCCCGGAGCCGTGACTGCCCAAATCGTGGATAACATCTCCAGCGGCGTACATTTCATTGTCTGCCGACATGGAGCTGGGAGCTGTGGCAGGCTTTTCAGTCGATTTCATGGCGAAAACATTACCGTGGGGATCGCACGAGAGAGGAACGCAGACTGACAGGGAGAAGGCCTCCCCAGGCACACCTATAAATCATGGACATTGGGACCGCCATTCGACCAAAGTACTGGCAGGGGTTATTCGACAAAAAAACTGCTGGAAGGGCCCTTAACTGACTTCACTATGTTGGTGGTTGACGGCCAAGCGTGATAAGACGGCGTTGTCGCACTTGTCTCCGCATCTTGTTTCCCCCTCATTCTTTATCACGTTGCTTTGACTTGCCTGGCGCACACCCTGGTTGTGCCGATCAGCCGAGCATCAATCTTGGCCAGGAAGGATACCCGTTCAACGGCTATTTATACCCCGGAGATTCACTAGTCGCATTGGTGGCCTTATTGATTGAATGACGAAAGAGAAACACTCGCCATGTCGCCACACGTTGTCGATACCAATGTCGACGGGCTTAAGATAAGGATTGCGATCGGTGTGTTGATCGGTTTTCGAGCTCGAGGGTAGCGCTGACTCTGTCACTGCAGATCGAGGCGGAACATTCACGGATTGCCTAGGGATAGTCGACGGTCGCGAAGATGACATCGTGGTGAAGCTTTTGTCTCAGGATCCCTCGAATTATGCTGACGCGCCCATTGAAGGAATCCGGCGTATTCTTGAACAGGCCACCGGAAAGAGTTTCCCGCGCGGCGAAAGACTTGACACAACAATACTTGATACCTTGAGTATTCGTATGGGTACAACAGTCGCGACAAATGCATTGTTGGAGCGAAAGGGAGAGAGGGTCGCGCTGTTGGTGACGAAGGGCTTCAAAGACGCGCTCCAGATCGGCGCACAATCTAGGCCGAAGTTGTTTGATTTGAACATTCGTCGGCCAGATGTATTGTATGAGGAAGTAGTCGAGGTAGATGAGCGCGTGACAATTGAGGATTACCAGCAAAACCCGACTCCGGATCGTCAGCAGCTATTGGCCTCCCTGGAGCGTGATCCCGACCTGACCCGCGGAGTTAGTGGCGAGGCAGTCCGAATCCTCCAAAGACTAGATAGGGAGAAGGTTCAGACCGATCTCCAATCATTGTACGACAAAGGCTTCAGGTCTATTGCTGTGATTCTAGTCCATTCCTACACCTTTCAAGGTTTGTTTGGTGGCCTACTATATAGGAGATGAAGCCGCCGACTGACAATTTTGACGAAGACCATGAACTCGAGATCGAAAGAATAGCCGCGGAAATAGGGTTCTCGCACATATTTCTATCAAGCCAGCTATTACCCATGATAAAGATGACCTCGCGCGGGGCTTCAGCCACAGCAGACGCGTACTTGACTCCAGTTATCAAGAGATACATAGAAGGATTTCGGGCGGGTTTTGAAGGCGGACTGCAATCTGACGACACATGTTGTGAGTTCATGCAGAGTGATGGAGGACTGGTTAGTTTTGAAAGGTATGGCCGCTTACTACTGAATCGTTGAATGTGACTGAAATGGAGTAGGTTCTCAGGCTTGCGAGCTATTCTATCTGGGCTTGCTGGTGGAGTCGTTGTCCATGCTCGGACATCGTTCGATGAAGGAGACAGAACGCCGGTGATTGGGTAAGGTATTTTGCTACTCGCCTCCAGGACATGGCTCACCACATTCGGCAGCCTCGATATGGGAGGAACGAGCACAGATCTTTCTCGTTACGATGGGAAATTTGAACACATGTTCGAAAACACGACCGTGCGAGTGACAATGGCTCCACAGCTCGACATAAACATGGTGGCCGCCGGAGGGGGAAGCATTCTCTTCTGGCGACATGGGTTGTTCGCAGTGGGCCCTGAATCTGCGGGTGCCCATCCGGGACCTGCATGCTATCGCAAAGGGGGTCCACTAACGGTGACAGACGCCAATTTTTTCCTTGGGCGTTTGCTGCCAGAGTATTTCCCCAAAATATTTGGGCCTAAAGAAAATGAGCCGTTAGATGTCGAGACAACCCGTGATCAATTTAGTCAACTAGCGCAGCAGATCAACAAGGAGACGGGACTATCCAAATCCGCCGAAGAGGTCGCCCTGGGTTTCATCGAAGTGGCGAACGAATCGATGGCAAAGCCTATTCGAGCGCTCACTGAGGCGAGGAGTTATGAAACGTCAGCACATAACCTGGCCTGCTTTGGCGGTGCTGGTGGACAGCACGCATGTGCCATTGCTTCCTCGCTCAACATACAGACCGTGATAATCCACCGTTACTCTTCGATCTTGTCGGCCTATGGCATGGCTCTGGCGGACATCGTTCATGAGGCACAAGAGCCTGCTTCTGGATTCCTAGATGGGGATGCTCTGGTCGAGCTTCGAAAGCGTATATCTGTACTGAAAGAAAAGGTTCAACGAGAACTCCTCGCGGATGATATCCCCGAGGGTCATATTCAGTGCGAAGCATATTTGAACTTGCGGTACAAAGGTACTGATAATTTGCTTATGGTGCTTGACCCCGATGATGGGGACTTTATATCTGCATTCGTTCGAGAACACCAACGTGAATTTTCTTTTACGTTTCCCGGAAGACCAATAGTGGTTGAAGACGTGCGTGTTCGTGGAGTTGGCAAGTCTGTCGCTGTTCCTCCCGAGTCTCCGCAGGAGGAATTGAAATCATTGAAAATACAGAATATCGCTCCCGAATGTCAGAAAGACTCGCCCGCCGTATATTTCGGCCCCACCGGACTGGTCGACGCACCTGTTTACTTCCTAAAAGCTCTAGATCCGGGTACCCTTATACGATGACCAGCCATGATAATCGACGAAACTCAGACAATCGTTGTTGAGCCCTTTGCTACTGCTACTATCTTGTCACGCCATGTCTTTCTTAACGTTTCAGTCAAGACAAAAGATGATAGCGAGGAATCCGCACTTGCTGTGGACCCGATTCGGCTGTCAGTTTTTGGATATCGATTCATGTCCGTCGCCGACCAGATGAGTCGCATGTTTCAAAAGACCTCGGTGTCAACAAACATAAAGGAGAGGCTGAACTTTTCGTATGCCGTCTTCTCGCCCGACGGCAAGCTTGTGGCCAATGCCCCAAATGTGCCTGTGCACCTTGGCAGTGAGTGGGTTAATCCGTGTGGGTGATGAAGGACAGTTAACAGTGTTTAGGCATGGAATACGCCGTTCGCTATCAACATGAAAACTATGCTGGCAAGCTGCGACCAGGCGACCACATTTGCACAAATCACCCCTTGGCCGGAGGAACCCACTTGCCTGATATTACCATTATTACCCCAGTCTGGCATAACGAAGGCAAATCCATCATATTTTATGTGGCCTTTCGCGGCCACCACGGTAAGTTGACGTTTAAACATCGGACAATGTCGGAAGAGGCTAACCACGAATGTAGCTGAAATCGGGGGGATCCAGCCTGGATCGATGCCCTCGAACAGTCGCATGCTATATGAGGGAGGGGCGATGACAATGGGATTCAAAATTGTTTCTCAAAACCGATTCGACGAGGAAATAGTCCGCCAGTTCCTCTATGAGGTTCCTGGATCTTACCCCTTATGTAGTGGGACGCGAACATGGAATGACAACGTCTCCGACCCGAAGGCAGCAATTGCCGCCAATCAAAAAGGCGCCCACCTTCTGAGAGGCTTGGTGGACGATAGCTCCTTGACTGTTGTCCATTTCTACATGAATGCCATTAAGGACAATGCCGAGATTGCTGTTCGAGAGTACCTTATGGAAGCGGGACGGCGGAATCATGGCCGGAGACTCCGATTTTCTGACTTCATGGATGATGGGACGCAGATTTGCCTGGAGATTCGCATTGACCCCAACACTGGATCGGCCGATTTCGATTTCACCGGAACTGGACATGAGACGTTTAATTGCCTTAATGCTCTCAAGGCTATTGCGTATTCTGCGATTATTTAGTCCTTGCGGTGCCTCATAAACGTGGACATCCCACTGAACCAAGGTTGTTTGGCACCTTGTCGTGTCATCATCCCATCAGGTACTTTGCTGAACCCGTCTGGAACTGCGGCTGTCTGTGCTTGAAATCCCATCACGTCTCAGCGAATTACGGATGTCGTACTTGGAGCTTTCAATGCCTGCGCCGCTTCCCAGGGTTGCTGCAACATTATTTCCTTTGGTATGGGGGGACGGGATCGTGAAGGAAACGAGGTTCCAGGCTTTGGAGTAGGAGAGACCATCTGCGGTGGGTCAGGAGCAGGTCCAAGCTGGCACGGAACGTCTGCCGTTCACTGTCATATGACCAACACGCGTATCACAGGCCCCGAAGTGTACGAGCTGCGCTATCCGATTATTCTCCGGCAATTCTCAATCCGACACGGCTCTGGTGGGAAGGGCAAGTTCCGCGGTGGGAATGGTTCCATTCGGGAATTGGAGTTCCGCATTCCTCTTTCAGTGTCGGTTTTAAGTGAGCGTCGAGTTTATCGACCTTATGGAATGGCGGGTGGAGGGTCCGGACAGGCTGGGTTGAATCTCTACATCAGGACAGAGCACGATGGTTCCGAGAGGACGATCAATATTGGAGGAAAGATGGAACTGAGCGTCCAGCCGGGAGAAAGACTTATCATGCACACGTAAGTTCCTATTTCCGATCTAAATGCATCTAGTGGAAGCACTAACGATGGTTTCTAGACCGGGAGGTGGAGCGTGGGGATCCGATGGGACGTCGGGGACATTGACAGACACCTCGAGGACTAGAAACTGCCTCTACAAAGACTTTATTCCCCGAGGGAGTGTCCATGCTTTTACGGAGACTGCGGAAGCTGCTCAGTAGGGTATGGGAAATGGAGGTGAGGCCTGTTCTATTTAACTGTGACGAAACGAAAAAGAATGGACATACTACGCATTTATTACGACGATTGACCACATGTGTCACTGTGCAAGTAGCCCAGAAAGAGAAAATGCTGGGCAGTGTGTTGCACTGTAAGCTATGAACTGACTAACTCCATCTCTTACACCCCCCGTTCCTTGAGCACACTCCTCAGGGTATCCGCAAAATTGACTACGTATTCTGGGTTCAACATGGTGTAATGAGCCCCCTGCACATCATGAAAGCGTACATCCTGTCGCACAAAGTTCTTCCACGCCGCCAGCCGACTCTCGACCCAGTCCTTACGATCTTTCGCCACATGGCTGAGGGGGTCAGCGACAAATACATCCATACACTGTACGCTTCCTTCGGGCTCATAGTCGACAGCCATACCCTGCATGTTCGAGGCCAGACCGACCCACAAGAGATAGTAATCTTCCGAAAGGCCCAGCTCGTCCCATCGGGCTGCGTCACAGTGCCGGCGAAGATATTTGATGGCTTCTAGTCGCCGACCCTCACGCTCGAACTCGCAAAGGGCAGGCTTGTGTGTATAGGCCGTGGCCTCGTCCATTAATCCGACAAAGTAGAAGAGATGGATGACGCACTCGTCCCATAACAGCTCACGCATGCGAAACTTAATATGCGGCGGCAAATTCCAGCTACCGCAATAGGATACTTCGTCCCCGTCCTTCTCTAGCAACTTAGTCACTTCAAAAGCAACCATGCCGCCGAAGGAGTACCCGGCAATTGCATATGGTCCGTGCGGCTGACGTTTCTTGATTGCTGAGCGGTATGTCTCGAAGACCTCGTCGAGAGAGTCAAAAGGTGTCTCCCCTTCTGCAGCGTTGAAGCCCTTGGCTCGGAAGGCATAGACGGGGCGGTCGGTCAGGTGGTGAGCCAGGGTGACAAATACAAGCACCTCGCCGACACCTGGATGCACGAGCCACAGCGGTGTCTTATGGCCGAACGGCTGAAGGGTAACGACGGGGTCATACTCATGGGACACCTGCCCAGTAGTCACTGCAATGCGAGTTGTCAGCCCTTTGACGGTAGGATGGTTGAGGACATCAGTGAGACGCAATGGTGGGTCAAGAACGAGCTTTCGGTTGATGCGCTGCATGATGGCGACGAGGTCCATCGATGTAGCCCCGGTCGCAAGGACAGAGTCATTCACCCCGAAATCATCGTCTCTAGACACCTCAAGCTGGTCTCGCACTATGTCGAGCATGATGGCCTCTTCTGTTGTTTCGACCTGACCTCTGGTTTCCTGCCGATAACGCTTTACGGCAGTATCATTCCTTGCCTGCTGCTCGATGAACTGGCCACTCTCAAGAGATGCCTGCAGCTTTGTGCGAGATAGCTTGCCCAACGTACTTTTGGGCATATCCTCCACATGTAACGGAACTACTCTAGGACGGGAGTGAGTGTGCAGGCTAGCTACCCGGATGATGCTGCTTTGGGTCTCGAATCTGGACTTGTCGTCGTTCCCGTCAAAGGACGGCACATACAACACTATCACAACCTCAGTATCCATGGTCGCATCACGGGTGCCAAAGCAACAGAAATAGGTTGGCGTTGCGCCTGGGATCTCGGCCTGTTCCAGCGCTGCGTCTAGCTCGTGGGGCAGGTATTTGACACCGTTGATGTTGATCATTTCTTTCGTTCGGCCGTCCAGATGCAACCTGCCTTTAGAATCGATATAGGCAAGATCACCAGTCCGGAACCAGCCGTCGTCAGTAAAGGCCTCCGCCGTAGCCTTCTCATTGTTGTGGTACCCTTCGAAAATGACGTCGCCCGTCACCTCCAAGCTTCCTCGCAGGCCTGACTCTACCTCGTCATCTGAGCCATCGAGGCACGCAATTCGCATCCGAACCCCAGGCATTGGTTGACCAAGAGACGCGAACTCATGATGATCCGCACGATCATCGCTGGGACAGGTACTGTTGAAGATGCACCCAGCACATGTTTCTGTCATGCCGAACGAGGGTTTGAAAACGTTCTTGGGTATGTTGTATGGCCTAAGAAGCTCCTGCAGAGCGGCACAGACCTCGGTGACATTTGCCTCTCCTCCCGTGTCTAGATAAAGTGCTTCAAGATTGAGATCTGTGTCTAATCCTTTAGTCCTTCCAGCGGCTAATTGGCGTCGGAGCTTTGCAAAGAGGAAATTGGGTGCAAAAGTCCGCGATACTCGATGCCGACTGAGGAGGTTCAGCCACTGCACCGGATCAACTAGAACGTCGGCCGCGGAAACCTGTATCTGTGATACGCCAGACACAATGGCGAACAAATGGCAATGCACCAAATTTGCAACGTGATCCATGTGCACCCATGAAAGGAAGGGGCTTTGAGGATACCGCAGCTTCGCTGCTGCCGATTTGCCGTCAAAGGCGGCCAGCAGTTGGCGATGGGTGAGTGGAACCGCTTTAGCCTGGCCACTACTCCCGGAAGTGAGCATGAGAGCCAGGGTATCGGATGGACATGGCTGGAATGCAAAATCATGGTCGGCTAATGGGCTGTCGGCCAGGTCCTCTATGGCGAAGCAATTGATACGATGATTCCCCGTTTGTTCTGCGAACGGAGCCTTGAGACCTCTCCGTGTGAGACACTTCGGTGCATCAAGAGTATGGTAGAGATGAACCAAGTGCTTTTTTCTGTCCGCCGCGTTTGGGCTGAACATTCCCGGGCCAGTAGTCACAGGAATTGCTCCCGTCAAGAGGACAGACCAGTACCAGATGATACTGTCCAGGTGACTCTCAAAATGGAGTAGCACTACAGCCCCAGGTGTCGAGATCCCGCTCTGGTTTAGGCGACTGGCATTGTCTTCAGCTTGTTGCAGCAACTCTTTATAAGAAACGTGCTCCGCCGCTGATGGGTCACGGATGTTGTTGGCGGGATAGGCGACAATGCCCTCTTTGTTGCGCTTTGCTTCATGCCGTAAAGCGTCCAGAATATTGGTATAAGGGCCCTTGGCCAAAGGCTCACCATTCACTTTCGATGGAAACATGATGAAGGAGGAAGCGCTCGGAAGTTCTTAGTATGCTCACCAGTTGAAGCGTACCGACACGAGGAGGGTCTAGGAGTCTGCATCTGCCTTTTTTAACAGTCACATAGTCTACCTTCGACAATGGAGAACTGGGCCTCTGGCCGATGACGGTGCGATAGGCTGGAACAAGTCTCACCAGTATACGAGATACGTTTGCGGCCTGATGCTTGTAAACTCTCTTGGGCTGAGCTGGCTATTACGCCATGTGCCATGTGTTGGCTGCGGTGGAAGTTCGGCAACGGGCAATGAGAATGATACTGAGGCCATCACAAGGATAAACCAAAGCTGAAATTGCTGTTGTGAAACATGAGGCAATACGGTTTTGTATTCGCGGGATACGCTGCGCCTTGTCGGCCACCAAACACCTGAATCGGTCGACACGAGCTCATATGTCCAGCTGAGATGATTTTAGAGCCTATCAGGGGGAGTGCTGCTGGGATAATTCGCCTTTCGCTCGCTTTATGGGCGAGAAATGTCATACATATTGCTGTCCAGGCTACAGTCTCTAAACGAGACTGGCGGGAAGAGACACGGATGTAGGCGGAAGGCATGCATCATGTATGCATCTTCCGAAGGTTGCATGATAGCAGCCAAAGGAGCCGTGATCGGAAATAGCCTGTCTTGCTCCTGGATTGAATCCTTGCTCGGAAAGGACACAGTCAGCCCCAGGATGGCTCACCGACATTTGGCTATCAACTTTACGATTGGATCCATACTGGGGCTGAAATTTCGGAAGAATAAGTATTTGTTGTCTTTCAACTCTACGTTCGGTAAGTATATCGCAATTGCAAACCCTTTGATTACTTGTATTCGACAAGGCAGCCAACTCGTGATGGCTTAGATACGCGGTTTGCCACCACTTACATCATTCGTGGTGATTGTCAGAGGTCTTGGGTATTTGTTAGGGCCCGTTGTTCTACATAAATCTTGCTGAGAGGCGGTCATCTTTTTCATGTTCAACAGTTTGAATGCCATTGTCATCATTACTTCTATACTAATCATGGATGAAACTACTCCGCCATTGGACATCGAGTTCCAAGAATCTGGGAAGGTCCTAGCATCTCAATATTGGAGGCAGTATGTGAGGTCTGTCATGGCCCCGTTGCTTCAAGCAGCTGGATCATACACACCAGCTGATCAGGAGTCTCATTTACAATTCATGGATGAACTCATTGCGCCCAATCTGGGGCCATTGCCCTCGGAGCCGCATGCCCCTTACACACCACCGGCATCACTAGTAGGGTCACCCTTTGACCCGAGCCTGAATATGACCGCATCTGGAACCGCCAAAGTGCGCTTCGATTTTGACATCGTTGCCCCAGCCCAGAGAACGGGGCCTGACCCTTTTGCCGAAAATACTGCGCGCAAAACTGCTCTCCACATCGCTTCGAGAACACAGAGCGATACAAGGTGGCTGGAGAACCTCATCGACTCTCTTTTCCTCTCACCGGAGGAAACGGAGATTGTTGCGGAATGTATGCCTGCTGATATTGCAGCACCCCCGCTTTCTGTCGGATTTGATTTCGATGGAAGCCGGCGTACAATGAAATGTTACATCCCCGCCGTTCGGAAGTCAGTGGCCACCAGGCAGTCATCGACGGACATTCTTCTCAGGGCACTGAGAGGCTTGGAGCCCATGGGTGACCTGTTGGCACCGAGCCTAGACCTTCTCGCAGAGTATGACAAGACCATGTAATGTAAGCACAACAGGCTAATGGATTTTCTAATAGCTACCTAAAAGCAAATCCGTATGATGCAACACTCATGCTCCTTGGCATTGATTGCCTAGACCCAGATTACCACCCGGAAGCCCGTGTCAAATGCTACCTGCATACCCGAAGCAATGCCTTTGCCGTGGTACGCGATGTGATGACATTGGGTGGACGCTTGGGCGACGAGACAACACGCACTCGCATTGAACTCCTTCGGTTAGTCTGGCCCATCCTGAGGAACGAGCCCGACGATGTACCCATGGATGAAGACTATTCCAAGCCCGATCGTATTGGACCCACTGGCTATTCAGGTATACAATTTACAATAGAAATCACCCCTGGCCAGACTATTCCCGACACGAAGGTCTACGTGCCCATGTTTCAATACGTGGAGACTACGGCAGAGGCTGAGAAGAACATGGAGCTCATCCTGGAGAAAGTGGGCAATGAGTGGGGTCTCTCCGGTCGATACCGTGAGGCGATGCGAACAATCTTGTAGGTGGCCTAAACTGCACGTACTCTGTGTGCGACGGAGAAGCTAATGGCAAAGCAGCGGAGATGAGGACTACGGCCAAACATATGCTTCCTTTACGTATTCCAAGTCTAAGGGAGCCTCCATGACCTCGTACTTTGCCAAGCCAATCCTTGGGGTGGAATCCAGACTGGCCGGAGACTTTGGTATTCGTTTGAATTAGGACTGGTGACATGCTGTTTGTGGACTTTTGACGTCTTTAACTGTGATGAAATGGATAACTTAGTAATTCTTGTTTTCCGGTCAGCTTCAACACGAGCTCATTACACATGATTTAAGAAGGCCTTGGCTTTCTTAGGTGCAGGTGTTCGAATTCGTAACGTCGGCGATGTCTAAGGCCGATCCTGCTACGGAGTCAACCCCAGCTAGCCTATGGACCTTTGAGCTTGCTGTGCGTGTTACACGGGCCTTTGTTCCACAGTCAAGTCCTGTGTCACTCGCTTCCACTGTAAACCCCATATTGTGGCTGCCAATGAGTCCACAGCCGCGCGTACAAGCTCACCGTATTCCAGGGGCCGTCGTATCCTGTGGAAATTGGGCCAGAGGCTTGTGGGAAACTTACTATCCAACATGGAATCCTTGACTGGCTAGGTAGAAATCAAAATGAGTGACGTCGCTTCGGGCATTTTGGACGCCTGAGCTGCACGTACAGTACGGTTGCGATCTCGATGCATTCGACTGGTGAAGGAGGTAACACAGTATGGCCAGAATAGGCTGATTACATTTCTAAACAACGCTGCTGTTTAGGGATGGCTTGAGAAGATACCAAGCCTGCCCGTGGTTCATTATGTGGATTCCCTGCCCTTACATCACTAGTTTATCTGGCCTCCCGATTTCTTTGTGTCTCCCACTTGGTTGAAACATCCAATTTCCCCCTCTGCTCGTATTTCTTCCTCGCAGTCTCACCTCGGATCGAAGCTGCAATGACGAGCGGGATCCAATTCCTTCAGAAACCGTGAAAGCCTTGGAGTTTCGCCAATCACACCCACCCCGGTATCCGTGGTCCATCTTGAAAAGCACCACAGATCAGCATAAATGAGGCATCTACACCGTATTTCTCGATTCAATCCACCCGCCTATCGCATACGGACAAACGCCAGGCTATTCCCCTCAGTGAACCCTCGTATTTCGCTCCCCCAGAACCGAGAATTCCGCCATTCCGTCAACTTCGGCATGAAGGTTGCACAAGTGACAAGCTGGGATACGGCACCTCAATGTCAGGCCGTCTCGGACCTGCCAGCTCCTTCACCTACGCAGGTGCAGCTGAGCATCCTGGCCGTCGGCATCCCACGCGTTGTGCAGATTCGTGCTACGGGAAAGCATCCCAGCGTGTTTGATGCTCCCTTGCCATTCGATCCCAGTATCGACGGTGTTGGCCGCGAAGACACTACTGGCGACCTCTACTTCGTTCACCCACTTGCCGCTCCGCTCCTTGCCGAGCGTGCTAATGTAGAGCGCCGCTATCTCGTGAAGCTTGCTCCCGGAGCGGACCCCGTCAGCGTGGCAGCCCTGGCGAACCCCATGTCCAGCAGCTGGATGGCGCTCCGCCGGCGAGCAATTGGCGGCTGCGCCGGTCGCACAGTCCTTATTCTTGGTGCGACCAGTGCCAGCGGGAAAACTGCCGCTCTCGTGGCCCGTTTCCTGGGAGCTGCTCGTATCGTTGGTCTTTCTCGCAACGAAGAGACACTGGAAGCCGTGGAGGGGCTGGACGAGCGCATTGTCCTACGCGAGCCCTTTGTCTTACCCTCCAGCGTCGGTCCAGTCCACATTGTCTTGGACTACGTCGGCGGGTCCGCTGCAGCAGGCCTCCTACGGAGTGCAGAGGTGGAACCGGGCGAGAATCTGCAGTACATTCAAGTTGGTGGGCTCGCGAAAGAGGACACGCATATGCTGCAGCTGCTCCCACCTTACTTGGTCAACGTCAAACCCATTTGCATCATGGGTTCGGGGTTGGGCAGTGTTCGTCTGCAGGATCTGAAAGATGAGATGCCAGACATGGTGCGCGCAATGATGCAGATACGACCCCCGTTCGAGGTGGAGACGGCCTCATTGAGCCATGTGCAATCGGCTTGGGACTCAGCAAATATTTCGAAGAGGCTTGTTGTTGTTCCGACTGCCCGGGATTGATTCGTTCCTTCATTTGTTGATTGATAGTATGGCTACTTGGCGATGATGTAGTCTGACTAGACAGACCAAGCCATTGGAATGTCGTCTTATGAAACCGGATGCTGTCTCCTGGCGATGGCGTGTCAGTAGTAGAAATGATTTGCGTTCAATGAGCCGATTCATTACGTCAATTAAGCATCACTTTCTTCAGCCAGCCCGTCCAATGGCGTGGCGAACAAAGCTAGGAATCATGTAATGAGTACCCTCCCGAGGGAGGACAGCAGATTCAATCAAGGAAGGCCCTTTGTAAGCTTTCTCAGCCATAATTCAACTCCATCTTATGCGAGCTCGCACGAGAACATCTCGTATCTCCGAATGCCCACCGTTTGTTGTTCGATCAACACAAACCTGGGTTGTTTCAATTTGCAATCGTCCTATCCCTGCTTCCAGCTAGAATACGAAGCACTTTCGCAATCCGGCGGATACAGCATAATGAAGGAAGTGTCTCGGTCTTTCTAATTGTCTCGGACCTATTTGGAGATACGAATATGGGTCTCGGCGACACCGGCCCACTGTTTGCCTAGATACTCGCCGTCGGAGTTCGAATGGGCCATAGACAGCCTCGTTTTGTTGGAAGCGCTGTCAATCAGATCATGATTCAGGTGCCCTAACATCATCGAAGCCCCGTATCTAGTTAGGAGGATTTCCGGCTCGGGGTTTAATCTCAATCAGCTGCGCAACCTGGCAGTGTTAGCCGTGAAGCCAATATGGATGGTGAAGTAAAACCAATCAGGCCTACCCTGAAAATAACCAGGCAGCCAGAAATGAACTTCATGACTCAATCCATGTACCCCTTTCAGCTGTCTGTCAGCAATGTAGTTGGCTTCGAACCAGATTCGCTAGGGATGCCTCGGAGTGATTGCTCCATTAGCGCCACTAACACGCCGTCAAATATAATTTGACAGGTCTTGCCTCGGCAAAATCATTATGTAAAGATTTAGAACATGGTCCTGAGTCCCAGCTGAACAAGATTCAGACAAGAGGGGCTTTCAGACGTCAAATTTGGAAAAACTAGGGAGACGCATGGGTCTTAAAAGCACTAGGTTGCAGATGATCGATTAGCACAGCGAGCATCAACCCCCGGACTAAAGGCTAAAACCTATAGTTCTTCAAGTTAGTAGAAATCTCATCTTGAACATTGCCAGCAGTATTTGCATCCTTTGTTGGCAACCATGGGCTCAATTGCCATCGAGAACAGGGTAGTGGACCCGACACCTTTGTTTTCCAAGAGAATCCGCCAGTATGAGCCTGGAGCTAGTTTGTCTATCTATCTTTCATTTTCTTGGATCCGTATACGATGCTGATTCCGCGATAGTCCGCAGTCTGTTGCCTCTTGAGGCATTACCGGGCATGATTTCGTTGGTGGCTGGTGCGTTGAATAATCACCAACGGTTGGAATATACCATCTTTTTCTGACTGTCGAAAAGGAAAGCCAAACCCACACAATTTTCCATTCGCTGAGATTTCCATATCACTGAAGGGCTCTGGTGGACAGACCATCGTGATTGAAGAGGACAGACTGAACGACGCGTTGCAATACGGTCTTCCAGGAGGGAACCCTGAGCTTATCAAGGTTAATCTTCTTATAACAATAGCAATCCTTGAATCTCTGTTAAGATTCGTTTAGTGGTTTGAGGAGCTTCAACGACGAGCTCACGGGATTGGAGATCACGATGGCTGGGCATGCTGTATTGGCAACGGCAGTCAGGAGCTCATCCACCGCGCTTTTCAGGTCTTTACAGACTTAGGGGATCCTGTCCTTATTGAAACGTATTTCCTCATTGTCCTCACACCTGCGGTAGACATTCTGACTAAGTATGCGTTTGCAGGCCTGCATATCCGTTCGTCAGACCTCCGCACGATTTGATACCCTTGTCAATCCTCACTAACCAACTCCAGAGGGGTAGCAGGCTTCCTCAGAGCCGACGGACATCAACTTATTGAGGTTTCGTCAGACACAGAGGGTCTTTCTCCAGGTGACCTCGAGCGAGTTTTATTGACATGGTCTGGAAAGCGCCGTCCACGAGTGTTATACACTATTCCTACAGGGTCGAATCCAACAGGACAGTCCTGTACCCAGGCTCGCAAGGCTCAGATGTGAGATCCCTCTCTACTACAGACTCTCGCACAATTTAGCTAATCTGCTCCGGACTCTTTTAATAGATTGCGACTAGCACGAAAATATAATTTTGTCATCTTCGAAGACGACGCATACGGATTTCTCAACTTCGAGCCTCCCTCGTGCAGAGCCCGAAGCTACCTCAGCTTAGAACACGAAGTCAACGGTGAAACAGGCCGGGTCATGCGATTTGACTCGCTTAGCAAAATTGTCAGTGCAGGCATGCGTCTGGGAATATTGACTGGGGCTTTGCCTGCTGTGCAGAAAGTCATTCGAGTGACGGAGAATATCAAGTTTGTCTACCATCTATTACAGGAAATCTAATCCATAAGCTGACAGGTCCCAGTCTACAGTCCTCTTCAACTACACAAATGCTTGCCCTCACTCTTCTCAATCACTGGGGTCATACCGGCTTTCTCGAGCACTGCGACCGCGCAGCAGCCTTCTACCGCGAACGACGCGACAGCTTTGCCGCCGCTGCTGAACAGCATCTTCGAGGAAGGGCTACCTGGGAGACTCCTTCAGCTGGGATGTTTTTCTGGTTGACATTGCTTCTTCCGCCGGGTCAAAATAGCTTCGAAATCCTGAGCCGACAGGATAAAGAGAACGGCATCCTGGCCGTTCCTGGTGTGGCCTTTTCGCCCAATCAGAGGAGCAGTTGCCAGTTGAGGGTGAGCTATAGCTTATTGCCTGAAGAGCAGATGGGAGAGGCGTGTCGGCGGATTGCTAAGTTGGTTGATAATGCGTGGCGGTTCGAGATTTTGATGTGAGGTTCTGTATGGGGGAGTGATGGGGTTTTGTATATCTCAACTTCACTGTACAAATTCTCCGGATGATCAAGGAACAATCTAAGCTCGTAGTAAGCAACCTAGATACTATTGTGAATGGGTAATATGCTGGTTTCCATTCCGTTGTATAGTTACTATGTTGAGCACAGCAATAGCTTTCGACTGGGGTTTGTTTTATTTTCGTAGATTATTGGAAGAAAACTTACTTAACTCAGGTATGCGCTGGGCACCAGAGCCGGGAATTCACATATTACAGGGACTCAAGCTTACGCCGACATCTACGGAATAGATCCAATTTTAAACGGCCAGATAACATTGATTACATGTCTGGCTACTGCATTCTCCCTTCCTCCAAGATGTCCATTGATCTCCACACCGCCGTCCTAAGACTTGTCGGTCTCGATCAATGGCTTCTGCCCGTAAACGACATACCTACAGCAGCTACAGTCAGCAGCTGAGTCTGTCATGTCATGCAATCAAGATTGAAAGCACTTACACCGGCCAATAAGCATGGATAGTTGGATCCTGCAGTTCAACCCGCACCTCCTCCAACAACACATCCACGTCGTGCTGGCTCCATCCCAGTACTCTTGTAAGCAACATCGTGGTAAGTTCACTCAACCTTTCCAGGACGTTGTACAAATTCCACAATCCCTTCAGCTTCTCTCCTTTGTCATCACTCCACGTATTTGTTGGCCACTTGTACACGACCGTCTCCACATTCGTGAAACCAGCAGCTTCCATCCAGGTAGCATAGCGCGTCGGATTGTCGGCCGGTCGGTCCATTTTCAAGGACGCTTCGACAAGAAGCTGGCCCCATCGGGATAGAGCGCTGTCTGGGGAGAGTGTCCCATCGTCGCATCGGAGTGGGTTGCAGAGTTCTTGCATTTCCAGCCAGCCGCCGGGGTTGAGGAACCTTGGTGGTAGAAGAAATTGGTTTAAATTCGGTCGGATGGCGGGGCTGACGGAGGGGATTTCACGTACTTCAAACTCTGTGCGAAGAAGCGCTGCTCATCGAGCGTTCGGTGCTGCTGACGACAGTGGATGAAGTCAAACTGGCTCTCGTATGTCCAGGGTTCGTTGGCATCGTGGCCGTCAAATACGATGTTCGGGGGACTGGTCAGGGAACGTGGCTCAGCACTAGGACAGTGATCCAGAGACCTGATTGTATGAGAGAGTAACCTTTACCTTTTGTTCTCGTCTGGTGTCAGATTACTGGCCACTACGGTCGTGTTGGGATTTCCATGCGCTGGGTTGGATTGCCGTCAGCTGAGGAACATTATCAAAACATAATGGACTATACCGAAATCCGTCACCCATGTTCCGTCCCCTGTCGCAATGTGCAGGAGGTTCTTTGGGTTTGCTGGAATAGGAGAGCAAAAGAGCCTGCCTCCAAGGGTCAGGTGGAAAAGCAGATGCTGCAAATCTATCGTCGCCGGTCAGAGTAAAGCTGAAAGGGTCGGGGACGAGCATAGTACCAAGCCGATCTATCCTTTTCTACTCCATTCACGAGTGAGCAGTCTATTCGCGGGGTGGGGCCTCTTGCACCTGCGTACCTTCTCAACTGGTTGTATACACAGCATCTGCTTCAGTATACATCCGTACTCCAAATATCCTAAGACAACCTCACCTTCACATCTGGGGCTGAGGTAAATATCCTCGTTCTTCTGGAGATATTCAACAACAGATGACCGCACAGCCATGGTCAAGATCTCACTTCGTTATGTCAGTGAATAAAACGCCTTCTACGGACGCCAGGGTAAACCGTTGGCTTCATTTTCATCGAGTGGGGAAGACTTACGGTGTAAGAGCACCGGTAGATGCCATGTCGCTGACAGACTGCATTTTCTCTTTTTTGGTAACCTATCTCATTTGGAAACACAATTGCACCGAACTGCTATTTTACTCACGGTGCCAGGTTAGTTGGTAAGAGGTATTGTCAGTCGGAAGATCCGTGAGTAGAAAGGGCCGATGGAGGTATGCTATCGTTGACCGGTGAGCAAGAAATGGCCTGCCTTATAAATGTTGGTTTTTGCAACATGGCTCTATTACACGCACTCGGTTCTGTAGCATCCTGGTGGCATTGTTTCAGAGTGTTGGTCAATGCGGTGATCAGAAAACAGCCTACTATGGGGAATAGTAGTGTTACCGGTCGTAATCGGTACCTAATGGGTAGTTGTCGTGAACCTTGACAGGTATACTTTGCTACATGACCATTGACTGGGGTCAAACAGAAATAAAATCTACTACAAACCTCGGTTTAATATTTGGTTCAAATATATCCGATGAAATATATGTATTATTCAATATTTTTACATTGTCCATGGTGACTGTTTACTTCGTGTTATAATATTGAATAATACAATACTTTCTTTCTATGTGGTTTTTTAAAATATGTAATGCAAATTGTAGCATTGATACATTAATTTCTATCATTTTACTATAAATTTATGGAGAAATTATTCTGTAAACGGTAAATGACATAAGTAAGCGTTTTTGTTATACTCTGACTTTCTGAAGCAAAATAAACCATCTGCAAATATCTTTTACGCAGTATAAGATTTTCTGTTAATTTGATAATCCTACTTAATACATACTTTGTTGACGGTGCCTACCATATAGATCAGGCAGCAATTACACCACAGATAGGCGGGGAGACCTCTTTTTGATTCTTTTCATGGCGAGTAAACATCGCGATATATTTGGTACCAGGCGTCTCCAATTCACTTCCGTATCCCGTACGATTATTTTACAGGCATTCTCCCTTCGTAGTGCCCTCGAACACTAGGGAATGAAAAAATCAGACAATGAATGTTAATAGATAAATATGGCCCAGGTCTTTTACTACACCCCTGCCAACCATCTAAAAATGGTCAACGATCTCCTTGACCACAATTAGGCACTTACTGGAAGACCTTGTGCACGTGTGGCCGGAAGGCCTATCCATGCTAATAACTATTTTCATATCGCCAAAGATCCTTCCATATTGACGAATAATACTAGGACACATCGCCGCCTGCCTAGTAGCTGAATTTATCGCTGCCATTCTGAACCCCCTGAACCATAGGCGTAAATGACGGATAATGGGGCCCATCCAGTAATTGGTTGATTGATGGAATCGCTTGGCCACGAGGGACATCTTGCGGCAGAGAGCGCGGTCCATGGGCATTTGTCACTTCATAGTTCAATGTCACCGTATTTCCTGGTGTTACAGAAGAGCCGGGACCGCTGGGCCATTGCCCATTGGCTGGAAAAGGTGAATGTCCTGTGTTCGTTTCTCTGCATTGTTGCTGTCGGCCTGAGTTCCCATATTGAACAGGTACCTTCATTTTCACTATATACGACTTGGATACCTCAGCACGCTGTGCCTGATTGCTGTCGAAGATTGTCATTTGATGCAGATATTGGGGTCGTGCAGTACTATCGGTGGACGCTTTTGGGCCAGGTGGTTTATGTGCATCCTTTCTGTTATTTTTTTGAGCTGCCCTTTTGCGGACGTCGTCGTCAGCTGAACATTGTAATTAGTACAAATTCTCCGTGCCTTCGTCTTCGCTTTCTATAAGTCTCCGGAGATCATGCTCTCCCATATAAGAGAAAACTCACAACATTCATCTCCTGTCTCTTGACAAGTAGTACACCCAGATTCGGATCTAGAGCCAGATCTGGCTTTACGACTTCTTTTGCGTTTGCGAACCGTTGACTGTCCGGCTGCGGTATATGGAGGGTGCGTCAGACCAGTATTAGAGTCAACCCAAGTCGCTGGCGGCAATGTGGTGTTGTGTGTTCGTGCAGTTGAGCCCGCTTCTGAATGAGGACCACTCGATTCTGGAGCCTGGGGTGGTTTAGGCATACCGGCCCATGCCACATTGCGGCTTGCACCTGTCGTGGAGTTTTGGGTCCAATAGCTCGGTTCTGGAACAGCTGTATTGGTTCGGGTTGGAATATACTGTGTTTCCTCTCCATTAGAGCCGGGATAGGGTCTTTTTTGCGCTGAATAATTGGGCGGGCCGTCTCGTCGCTCTCCCACGGTACTTCGAGAGCTCTGCTCGGCCTGCTGTACCTGCTGCATCTCCCCACGGCTTTCTGTAAATTGATTTACATTATTGATCAGGTTCTGTGGCATTGACGTGGGGGTGACCGCTGTGTATACCTCCCCGGAACGGCGTAAACCCTCGCCCGGGGACTCATGGGCAGGTAGGTTACCCAATGATCGCAGTCGAGCAGATCCCGCATCATCCCGCGGCCTATTTAGAAAGCTGTCTCCAGTATCAGGGTGAGGTATGGACATAGAAGTGGCGGTATGGGTAAAACCAACTCCCAGCTCCCGAGACTCCGCTGGTGTATAACTTTGTAACGCTCTCAAGAAGGGGACGGGAGACCCATTATCCGGATGAGGATCTCCTAACGTAGCGTTATCTTCAGGAACGAGGTCAGAGGCCACCGTAGTTCGAGTTCGCAGTGTATAACTGACTGTCCGATCAGAGGCTGATCGTTTCTTAGCGCGATAAGCGGCAGTTTTGATGGCCCCATGAGTCCGGACGTGGCCAAACTCAACCTCAAGCCGGGACTGAATTTCCACTAGATCATCGTCGCTGAGATCAAGAAGGCTAGGGATCCATTCTTCCAGGCGATCAAGTTCCTCGTTCGTCCATCTTGGTTGTGACTTCGACGACGCTGATAAGGATGTCTTAGTGGAGTGCAGAAAGCTCCTCTGGTCATGAAACTCACACTTCTTGCTTTTCGCAGCTTCTTTGGTAGCTACCGCATCATTAGAGGACTCGCTGTGCATATGGCTCTGCGAGGTCGTTCTACCTGGATCTTCGGACGGCGCCGTGCGAAAGTCTCCAGGTGGACGAAGTTTATTAAGGGCCTCGATTCTGTCCGTCGCCTTCCTTATAATTTGGTCGTGGAGCTCGATGACTGCATAAGAGTTAACAATCCTGTGTATGGCGAGTTAATGAGCACGGGTTGGGGCAATGCTAACAGTGCAAGGCCCTTCTTTTCGACTCCGACACTTCTTTGTACACGTAATCCACCGCGTCCATCTCAGCCATGACATCGCTAGTGTAGGATTTGGGTTGAATCAGCTGGTGAGGAAGACCCGATAGAATCAAGTCGTGATCCTGTTCCGATACCTTCACCAGTCCCTTGCGCCCATCAAGGCTCACATAATAGCAGCCGTTCTCCCGGCGCACGGGCTGATAGGCAGGCTCAAGTATAAGGTCAAGCCAGCGAATGTCTTTGTCAAACTCTCCACGTTCATCTTCGACGACGCAAATAGAATCGAATAGTCGATCGACTCTTCTCACGATTCGGTCGCTAGCGAGCCTGACGTTTAGGTATCGCGCGAGGCTGGTATCACTCTGTAAAGCGACTAGGTATGGTTGCACAAGCTGAAAAGCGGATTGTACATTTTTCTGGGCAGTGGCAAAGCTTTCGCAACCCTCATTGTCGCGCCTCTGGAAGCCGATGTCTCGGTTGTTGTCTCCATGTTTTTTGAGAGCCCCGAGATCTCGAGTACTGGCCTCCATTTTCATATTCGGTTTCGCCCTCCAATTGCAGCCAGGCAAAGTCTGAGAGGGACAGACGGATTAGGCGCGCCGGAAAAACCTCTTTCTTGTACCTTGTCATGCATCGCTTCGTGGCCAGACCCCCCCGGCCGAAGGCTACTAGTCATGCACGACCTAAGCCATACGCAGTTTGAGCATGGGGATTGAATGGTCTTAAATGGTCAATTGCAGGACCTTCTAGCCTGATTCAATTGCTCCGTGATACCTTGGATTGTTATGCCATATACAGAGTAGTGTCTATACAACCCTTGTAAGGGGCTGAGTGGATCTTCGAGTGGGCAAATCAGCTTCCCCAAACAATTCCATCGACCTGTTAGTTGAAATGAGGAACAAAGAAAGACTGTCCAGCGATACAGTTCGTACCCTCCTGTGATATCATGTACGCCAATGCACACACAATCCGTCCCGCTCCTTGGTTGGATCCCAGCCGGCTTTACCCCTTTCCCCTCAGGCAGGCTCATGGGATTGTGTTCAACATCAGAGAACAGTCCACGGACAATTTGTGGACGGAACAACCTGGAAAGAAGATATCTGTAGAGGGTTTCAGTCGGAAGATCCAACGGTAGTTAGAAAGAGGTGATAACTAACGGTATGCGGTCTTTAATAACCAAATACAAAACCATTACTGATGTGCGTGTGACTAGCACTCCATTGGTAATACTTCGCAACCTTTAACTAATTAATAATTAACATTGATGTTTTCTACCTAGTGGTTTGGTTCGTCTAATGATAAGCTAACTAACTAGTTAACTAACTAGAAGAAACCGTATTAGCTAAGTATCTTTAGGCTTTTTTACGAATTGGTGTAAATGGGCTTTTCTGCTTTGCCTGACGGTCAAATCCAAGCCGTTGTGCAGACTGTCGACAGAATAAATAGGCCGAGTATCGGGTTACACAATTTCTCATTTGTCGAGTGCCGCAGGGATGTGACAGAGAATAGAGGATCAGTGCAAATACCAAAAAGCTACCTTGAAGAATCACAACTTGATCTGTCCCAACTTAGGGTTCCCGTTGAGCGTGACCATGGTGCCTGGGTGCCTGGCCAGGATGTGCCTGATCCCCCGGGCCGCCAGTGGGGTGCCGGATCAGGCAGTCAGGCAGCTGTCGGAACGGAACAACGCCGATCCGAACCCCCCCCTTATCAACGGGTCGACGGCGAATGGCTTCACTTGCGACCGGCAAAGTCCATCCTGAAAAATGTCTCTCAGCAACAACCTCGCCTACCAGCCCCAGGTGCTGAAGTTCGGCACCAGTGGTCGTCGTGGTGAAGTCGTCCACCTGACGCAGCTGGAGATCTACATTAATGTCCTGGCCGAGATCCGCTACCTGCAGTCCCTCCCGCTGGGCGAGGGTGGCATCCACAAGGGCGACGACTTTTACTATGCCCATGATCTGCGCCCCAGCTCTACACAGTACGTCGAGAACCACCGAGGAGGCCTCTCGCAGGCCGTCGAACAGGCCCTGAAAGATGGTGGCATGCGCGCCATCAACCTGGGCGCGATCCCCACCCCCGCCCTCACTTACTACGCCCTCCAGCATGGCAAAGGCAGCATTATGGTCACCGGAAGCCATATCCCCTTTGATCGAAACGGATACAAGTTGAACACCTCCAAGGGAGAGCTGTTGAAGAAGGATGAACAACCGATCAACCAGGCCGTCGAGCGCATGCGCGAGGAGATCATGTCGCAGCCGTTCGCCGAATCCCTCTTCGATGCCGACGGCATGCTTCGCCATGCCCCGTCCGACCTCGTCCCTACGATTGCGGATGGAAAGAACGCCTATATCAAGCGCTACCAGGATTTTTTCAGGGGAAAATCGCTGAAGGGAAAGAAGATCCTGGTCTACCAGCACTCCGCTGTCGGCCGCGATCTCGTGGTCGAAATCCTGGAACAATTCGGTGCTCAAGTCACTGCGGCCGGCCGCAGTGACACCTTTGTGCCCATCGACACCGAGGCTATTGACCAGGCTCAGCTCAACACCGTCCACGGCTTCTACCGGGAAACCGGCGACATCTTCGACGCCGTGGTGTCCACAGACGGCGACAGTGATCGCCCGCTTCTCATTGCGCCTGAGGGTGAGCAGCTTCGATTCTTCGGTGGTGACTTGCTGGGCATGATCGTGGCGGAATACCTGGGAGCGGATGCCGTGGTTGTCCCCATCAGCAGCAACGACGCGATCGACCGGGGTCCTCTGGCCTCGGTCACCGAGCCCCGCACGAAGATCGGTAGTCCGTATGTGATTGCTGGAATGCAGGCAGCGGTCGCCAAGGGGAACAGTCGTGTTTGTGGGTGGGAAGCCAATGGCGGTTTCCTAACAGGTTCCAATATCGAACTCGACGGAAACCCGCTACCGGCCCTTCCCACCCGTGATGCAGTTCTGCCTCTGCTCTGCGTCCTGTTCGCGACCCAAACCCGCCAAATCACCGTTCCTCAGCTCTTTGGCACCCTGCCGGCCCGTTTCAGCAAAGCTGCTTTGATTCGGAACTTCCCCCGGCCTACCAGCTTGAAGATCGTGCAGAAATTCTCCCCTCAAGATTCCTCCATACAAGAGGTCGCCTTCGATCTTGAGAAGATCAACGCTCAGGATGGTGGTCGGAATCCGCTGACTGTGACTGAAGCAGAGGCTGTGCACCTGGATCAGGTCCGCCAGCAGCTGCAGACGGTGTTCTCCACCGAGGCCGGATTTGCGCCCATCACTCGTCTGAACTACACCGATGGTGTACGCATCATCTTTGCCAGTGGCGATGTAGCCCACGTACGACCGTCCGGCAATGCCGACGAACTGCGCATTTACGCTGTCGCCGATTCTCAGGCTCGCGCTGACGCTATCACCATCCAAGGTGTCTCGGAACCCAACGGCCTCCTTCGCCAGTTGGAATGCTTGGTCTAGACGGCCAAGGTTGGTCCAGCCTCTGCCAAGGCTTTGCAGGCAGCCAGGGGTTCTTGTTACTCTCAGGGGAAACTCGTGGCACCCCCGAGCGCAATGTACCCCTTACAAAACTCCAGATTCCTTCCTTCCTCACTGGACGTTCATAGTATTGCTCGAGACAAGCTTTTGAAAATAGTTAAAGCGAATAATAATACTAGATTTTAATAACGATGCCAGCCACATTCCCCTTGAGGTACCTTGTCAGTTATGTAAACTTCGAGAATCGAGGTTTGGTTAAATTGTAACGTCTTCCGAGTCTAGATGTCATTTATTCCTTTTATCACTTCTTTATGCCCATCTCTGTTGATCCTTTATGATCCAAACAAAGGTTTCCGTATATCCTAGCTCTGTCAGATCCCAGGTCCTCATCTTTTTACAGGTCTCTTTGTGGGTGTCCTTTGTGACTACGCCACCCCCGACATCGGTTTCCATTTAGATGCAGGCATTCCCTCGATGACCTTTGTCTACAATCTGTAACACCCACAGAGCCAGTTCCTTACCCAGATACCCTTTCCATGCTACATCTAACGACTCCTTTGTTATTGGTTTTTTTGTGACCATCCAAAAGACCCTCCCAGATCCGGGGAAATGGAGTCCCTGGAACCAAGCCCATTGGGCACTGATGACCACTACCTACCTATTCAAGGAGATCAACTGGCAAGTAACTAAACTTCTTTTCACAGTGCTGAGAATGAATAACCTCTTCTCTACTCCTTCATTGTCCAGATTGGACAGAAATCTGGGCAACCCTCCAATCTCGATCCAATAGACACACAGCCTTGATATCCTCAAACATTTCAGTATCATCTCGACAAAGGATCACCCCTCATCGGGGCACAGATGACCTAGCTAGGCGTTTGAATTCGCATAACAAAAACGGTCGAACCATGTCTAGATACTACCACATGATTTGTTAAACCATTACTTGGAACCTAGAGGCGCTCTACATGGTGATACAGAAGCCCGGTCTTTGATCAGAAGATTCCAACACCACTTGAATAGTTCCGTTTGCGTCAACTGTCATCTTATGCTCGGAATTCCAAGGACTCCGTTCATTATAAATAGCCTTGCGCTTTCGAATTTGAGTCCATATTCATGTCTACTTCTATACCACACTCCTTTTTTAACCTAGTTGGGCATTCGTTCAAAAGAAAATAATTTCGTACATCCCCAGCGTGTCTGGGTTTCTTCATACCACCATTTCCCCAGTCTTTACCTATTTTGAGGAATCCCTCAAGTCTGCCACTATGAAGTTCATCACTCTCTTTTTTGCGTTCTTCATTGCCATCACCGCCGCGGAAACCTCCCCAGACTCCAAAATCCCCGGGTACCGCAAATGGAAGCACAAGCACCACACTACCATTGAAACCAAAGGTATGTTCTTGAAACTCCCTCCCTATATTCCCCCTCCCACAAAGATAAACGTTCATCAAGAGACTAACAATAACCACACAGCCTCGAAAACCACCGAGGGTACCATAGTCATCGGCAAAGGCACTCTCACAGCACCCGCTCTCAAAGATCCTCGCTGCAAGAAAGACGCCGACTGTGCCCCGGGCACTTGTCTCAATGGCATCTGTCTAGCCCCCGTTGACGGCGATTCATCCAGTCCCAAGGAAACCGGCATGTTTAGTCTTGACGACCTGTGGCGCCGCGATCAACTTGGGTCGGGCAGAAAGTGCAAAACAAACAATGATTGTGCCAAGGATAAGCAGCGCCCTTGATGCGGGATGGATGACCGCTGCGTCAAGACAAGGCCCCCAGGAACGGAGTGCCATATGGATAGTAAATGTAAGAAGGGCGAGGCGTGTTATAAGGAGCGGTGTGTCTCTCTTAGTCGGTTTGCGCGCAGGGCTTTAAGTGCTCTAGTTGCTAGGGATGATAACGAGGTTGTCAATCAACCAGGGGATGATTATGAAGAGGATGATAACGAAGGTACTGACGAGGAGGAGGAGGGTGTCGAGAAGAGCAAGAGAAGGGACCATCTCACTCACGCGGACCTTCCTGGAGATGCGAACGATTGGAGATCTAAAAAGGATGTCCGCATTCATTACGAATAAGCTTGGAAGCTAGGGCCCAGGTGGTATCTTAAGCACCCAGGCAGTGTCCATCTGGTCCAGTGTTTGCTTTGAAAAAAAGTAATGACTTCATGTTTTGCTTTATGGATTGCCAATGATGTCTCTGGAAGACTCACTGTCTGCTTTCTAATGTCTGTCCCTACCGATTGTCTCTTCTTTCGACTTATTTCTTCTTCGACAGCACTGGCCCAAGTATCGGCCCGAAGCTTGTCGTTATTCTTTGGCTTCTTGAACGTCTCATCAAGATGTTTATGATTAGGAATCAATACACATAAGACGAAGCCTTCTCCGAGCTTGCCTTTGCTTTTTGCATCCCTTTTACTCTCCGACGCTTTGATATTCTTTGGCAATCTCGTATACACCTGCCTTGTTTTGTAAACCATGTGTAACAGGATCTTTGATGCAAATCCTGCAGTAAGCGGCATGTTTAATATTTTGAATCGAGTCTCTGCTGAAATTGTGTCATGTAATATCATTGATAGCCAAGTCGTAATAGTTGAGACCGTGGTACCTTTTACTCTCACCTTGGATCTCCCCTGGTAAGCAAAGGCCTGAAGGAGCAAATAATGCAGTGCTATACTATTTACAACTACTTAATAAATTCTACATCTTAAACTTTAAAGCGCATCTACATAGCACTCTGTCTGCCTCAGGACATTCAGTGACTTGAAGCGAGTAGAGTAAAGCTTTTAGGCCAATACCGTGGCTTATACATCTCCGTATATTTTTAAAACGATAATTCATACGCTCTGGTGTATTCGCTCGACTATTTGTATTCTCAGAGGAAGATTGTATGAACTCATTGTCAATCCAAGACTTTAAGGCTGAAACCATCTCATCCTCCACACTTGAGTATACCGGGGAAGTGGCGGATATTGTGCATAAGATGGCAAATAACCGCGCCTTGTGGCGAATAATGTCAACTATTGCGGTTGCCTTGAATGGAGTTTTTTCTCTCGATTTACTTAAAGACCCGATCTACTAGGTCAGTTTCCTTATAAGAATTCCAGTTCTTTGGTTCTTCTGTACCTCTGGTCTCGTATGGTGCACTCATCGCCGCCCGGGCATACCGAAGTGACCTAAACAACACGCCGACAATAACACCTCATCTAATTTCTTTGTCTGTCTTTGTCTGTTCTAGAATGGGGCTACGTTTCACTAGTATCCCACGTGTCCTTCGATCATGCTGACACCCGTCTACACAGACCATGACGTCATGTCTCGTGAGAGGATATTCAAGCTATACTATGCAGAGGCCAATACAGACCACGCAATCAACTTCTTGCTGCCAAACGGTTACCACCGGCCAGATTGCAGCAATTCGATTGCATCAGACAAAAGATGCCTGAATGACTCAGGATCAACTGTCGCCTGCAGGCAGCGCAGCGCCGAAGACTGAAGGAATCAAAAGCGGGTCCTGAGTTGGACGCCTTACGCAGTCCTTCGGTGCGAATCAACCAGAATAACGACAATAGGATTTCCTTACAGGATGCCGTTCGCCTTTTAGCGTCCGTCAATGATTCACACTGCAGTATCTCTAATAATCCGTGTCTTTTTTCCCGTTCGGGGGGGCCCACCAGGAGCCCCCATTCAGCTGAGCAACGCCATGTGGGTGACGCTGAACGATGTCTTCCTTTCTCTGCATTGGGTCTTTTGTGTAACCGACATGCCATGCACATACGTTCGGCGAGTGCGCCTAGGCCCCCTGGAGCGGATCATTGCCTCCCACGAGGTATACTATTTGGGGACAAGGCCCACTACATGACCGTTGTGTCATGCTTGACACTCATGGTTGGCATTCTTTGCAATGGTCTCATTGGAACGTTGCCAGTTTCAAGAATCGGAGTGGGGCAACGTCTCCTGTCATGATTGCCCTGAAGAAAAAGCCGTCCAAACAGATCCTATGGCCAAACTGTCACACAGCCATCGTCACCCGGCAGTGTCGCACCCTTGCCTGGGTTCGCGGGCAATGGGTAGAGTCAGGCAGAAAGCCCCGGACAGGGCACTCCGGGCTGCCTGAGCAATTCAGTGTTATGTCCTATTCATGAAGCTTAAATACTGCTTCGGAACTCGTTCTTCTGCCGCGGATTTAAACACTTTCTTCCTCTCGAAGCTCGCCTGAGATTGTCCAGAACTACGCTCTCATCCGATATACTGATTGCATTCCTCGTGACTGACTCGATAATGTCTGAGAAGACGCCCATTCTGGGCTCTCAGCCCAAGGTTAGTTGCTATACTCACGCATATCAATGTGTTCAATCTTCTAACAATGCCATCAAGAGCCGCTCTTTGGCCTACCACCTCTACAGTGTTTACCTGTTCACTCGAAACGATTTCAAAGTCATTCTGTACCCCCAAACAGCAGTGGGAATTTTCCAAGCCTTAGCAGGAGGCCTTTTGACGACCAATTCCACGCCCAGCTTGGGTTTAATCCTAACTCGCCTGCCCCAGGTGGCCTTCTGGAACTGGTTGAATCTACTGGTATTCAATCTGGCAAACCAGCGGTTGCCTAGTTCCATAATCGAGGACTCCGTCAACAAGCCATGGCGTCCCATCCCTGCCGGCCGAGTATCACCAGACGAAGCTCGTCGGCTCGTACTAATCCTCCTCCCACTGGGCCTTCTTTTCTCTTACTTCATTGGCGGCTTCCACGAAACCATCGCCATGATAATCCTTACCTGGATGTACAACGACCTCGCGGGCGCGGATGAGAACTACCTTATGCGTAACCTCCTCAACGCCGCAGGCTTTATCTGCCATGGGTCCGGCTCCACCATCATCGCAGCTGGATACGGGCAACACGAACTCAACGCAGCCGCCTACGCCTGGCTGGGGATGATTGGGCTCATCGTCCTCACCACCATCCACGTTCAGGACATCCCAGATATCGAAGGCGACGAGGCCCGAGGCCGACAGACGCTACCAATCATCCACGGCCAGCGAGTCGCTCGTATCTCCGTGGCCGTGGGTGTTCTGTTCTGGTCTGTCGTCTGTCCCACGTTCTGGGGTTTGGATATACTGGGCTATCTCATGCTGCTGAGCCCCGCCAGTCTAATTGCGTATCGGACTATACAGCTGCGGCGGGTGTCGGCGGACGAAGTCACCTATCAGCTATGGTGTGTCTGGCTGATTTTGATATATTTGTTGCCGTTGTACAAGAACCCTGCAGTGTTGACGCAGGCGCTACACTGGAGTTGGCGATCTGGAGCTGCGGCGCTGTCGAGCTCTTCCTGGCTTTGAGCCAGGATTTGCTCCCTTGTCGATGGATAAATTGATGTATGATGTTCGGTGTCATGTATTTCTATGTATTTTTACGATCGTGTTTTTTCTTCTTGGACTGTTCGTGTTCAGCGCTCTCAGCTATCTGTTTTTGTTTGTTTTTCCTATCTCCCTGTCAGCATTGTTTGTGTGATGTGCGTTGCTTTTGCTGTCCAGATTATACCCTCGCATAGCGATAGACCACCCACGGGTGTCCCAATAGTTCAACCCAACCAGTTCACCCACCCAAAACACAGTACTCCTTTTCTCTCTGTGAGTCATGTACCCTGTTCTCCTGCACCGTGGCGTAGCTGGCTCGAGCACGCCAGATCACGGAGAAATTACCTAGCTATCTGCCTGCCAAGAGCCCAGGATGGATGCTAGGTATGCGCGAAAAGGGCGAAAAGACCGCGAAAAGGCACCCAGGATACTCGCCCTGTCTTTGCCCGCGCGCCCTGAATTCGGTACCGAAGAAGTAACAGCCACCAGGTTCCAACGATGTCGTCTGACATCAGCACGATCCTCCTGGGCAATCTGCTGGCCCGTGCCCGCGTGGAGAACCCGTACAGGAGCCATTCTCATGTTCGCTCGTTGGCCAGCGCGACCAGACCCCCACAATAATCAGAGGAGGCTCTGCGTGAGTTTTGCCACCGTGACAATCGCTGAGTCAATGCTTGGCTCTAAGGACTTGGTTCGCGTGTTTCTCAGGTAGTATCTGGTTTGCCTGGGCTGCCTGGGCTGCCTTGGGCGAGTGGGCGCGGGATGACTGTTCGGCCAGAGTCGGTGGCTATGAGTCGAATCACGCTGCAGATAGAGGCGCCCCAGGCGGAGACCATGCAGCTTCGGCAAGATTCGGGAATTGTTGCGTCATTTGGCCTGTGACGGTTGGACAGAGCTTGTAGTCCTTCCCCGTTCCCGTACATATAATCTCCGGGTGTCGACATGGACCCTTCCCAGAAGTTTACACAAGTTGGGTGTGATTTGATCACGAAATTCAATACAGAATGCCTTTTTCAAGTCAGTCGCATGTACTAGCATTTTCGTTGACGTCGCTGGCGGCAACCGTGGCGTACTTATACGTCCATGCATGCACCCACATCATCACCAAGATACTCTGTTTCATAGCCGAAGCGGTAGGTTTTCCCTTCTAGTCCTGGCGGTATGAGCTCAGCTAATCGAATCCAGCTACTTGTGGTACTCATCTACCGCCTGATCTTCCATCCACTTGCAAAATATCCAGGGCCATGGCTCGCCGCCGTGACCGATCTGTATAGCGTTTATCACTGCCTCGCTGGCGACCGACACCTGGACTTTCTGTATCTACATGAGAAATATGGCCCTGTTGTTCGCTTCGGACCCAATCGATTATCATTCTGCGCCGACCAGGCTGTTTCGGATATCTATGGCGTGCGCGCCAACACGCAGAAGTCTAGCATCTACAATGCCTTCAAGCACTTCTTCGCAGTACCGGCCAGTCTTACCACCATCGACCGCAAGGTTCATTCTTACAAGCGCCGGGTCACCAGCCGTGCGTTGAGCACGTCCGCCGTCAGAGACCTTGAGGAACTGATTCTACAAAACGTCCGGCGCTTCTTCACCCTCCTCCCTGCTTCCTCTCCGCGTCACACCAGAGAGAAGCCTCAATGGAGCAAGGAGACTATCGACCTGAGCAAATCCATTCAATACCTCCTTTCCGACATCATGGGCGACGTCACATTCTCCAGGAACTGGAACACGCAAGCCAGCCCTGCCAATCGACCCTTCCTGGGCCTAATGACTGTAGGAACCTGCGGCATCAATCTCGCCGGCCACATTCCCTCCTTACTCAAACTGAATCTCGATCGCCTCTGCTTTCCATCCTTAACTCGCGGCGTGGCAGACTTCTTCCGCCTCTCCGAAGCCCAGTCCTCATGGCGTGCCACTGTCGACCCGGCCTCTCTACCTCATCGCGACCTCTTCGCTGCCCTCCTCGACGCGCGCGATCCCGATACAGGCAATGGCTACTCCCAGCGCGATCTCGTTGCCGAAGCAGGAATCCTCATCGTCGCAGGCTCTGACACCACCTCCACCGCTACAACTGCGACGTTGTTCCACCTCCTCCATAACCCCGAGGCATACGCACGAGCCAGAGACGAAGTCGATCACGCATTCTTCTCAGACCAAACAACCGACAAAGAAAACACGGACATCGAAACCATCCGCATGGGCCCGAACCTCGACCGTTGCTCTTTCCTGCACGCCTGCATCCACGAAGCCCTGCGCCTCTCACCCCCCGTAGGCTCTGTTCTGCCTCGAGAAGTCCTTCCCGGCGGCCTGACGGTCCACATAAACGACTCAGAACAATACACTATCCCAGCAGGCACGGATGTTGCTGTCCCGATCTACGCCCTCCATCGACAAGAAGCATACTGGTCCAACCCGCATGTCTTCGACCCCGATCGCTGGCTCGACCAGTCTGACGCTAGGGCCAACCCTCTCCCTTCTGCAGGCACAGGCGGAGCCATTGCAAACGCATACATGCCCTTCGGCGCAGGCAGGACTAGCTGCGTGGGCCAGCACCTGGCATATCAGGAGATGGGGCTGATACTGGCTCGGCTGTTGCGCGCGTATGACATGCGGTTGGCGCCGGGGGTTCATGCAGGAGAGGGCGGGCGATGGTGGAAGGGGAATTCGTGGGTGGGAAGTTGGGGAAGGCATAGGGAAGGGGATTTTCAGACTAAGGATGTCTTTACGAGTATTCATGATGGGCCGGTGGTGCAGGTGAGGAGGAGAGAGGTGGGTGGGAAGGAGGGCTTGTAGCATTCAGGTGGATATTGGTATATATATTGTATGGTGTAGAGTTGGTTGGTTGTGCATAGTGTTTGTTTATATATACTCGTTAGTCTAGTTGCCTCTCAGATGTCATAGAAGAACAGCTTCGATTCTCCAATATTTTAAAAGTTCAAGGGACCTAGCATGTGAAATAACACAAAATTACAACTTCACTGGTTCTAAGCTGGGTATTATAAGTGGAACTTATCCTAGCACAGTTGCCTGTTCCCCTTTAGTACGCAGTAGATGGTAGGCCCCACTGCTCTCCACTGTTATTTATAAGCACTACTGAGCAAGTGAGGTGTCATTAAGGAAGGGTCCGCGATAACTATTCGTACTACCTTCCGGAAGAGTGGTTCCATAGAGTGAGTCGAGACAGTGTGCGTGTGGAGATTTGTTTCTTTGTAATTTTTATCTGTCAGCCTCGCGGTCAGTGCGTCTCTTGTTTACATGACTATATCAATGTTGTCCCCGGTCCCCCAATAGATGCGATATCAAGGACCTTCCTCGTCATCATCCGCCATGGACAATATTCCCTTTCCAATGGAGCCTTACCCTCGCATGGCGCCTCCGGCTCACCGCGAGAAGCCAATGAAGGTACTCGCCCTGGGCATGTCCCGCACTGGGACTATGTGTATGTATAAACCCACGATGCTGGAAAACGGGCTGACTGCTTGAAGCCCTGTACGCGGCGCTGAAAGAACTAGGATACACCTGCTACCATATGGCCGAGTGCAATCTTGACCAGCAGAATGACTCCCTCGTGCTGTGGAATCGAGCGATCGACGCCAAGTTCCACGGCCAAGGTCGGAAGTTCTCAGGGGCCGACTTCGACCAGATGCTTTGGCGCTACGACGTGAACCCCGCCTCTAGTTACTTGTTAGTTACTAGCTAGTAGTGACTGACGCTAGATTTAGGCGGTTACAGACATTCCCTGCATTTTGTTTGTCGAGGAGCTGCTGGACGCGTATCCAGACGCGAAGATCGTGCTGACGGACCGATCAGTCGAGTCGTGGCTAGCCTCGATGCAGCGCACTTTCTACGCCATCCTGCGCTGGAAAAGGTGGAGGTACTTGGAATTCGTGGATCGAGTGTGTCCCCCTGTAATCGTCATCAATGGATGACCAGCTGATCCACTGTTTACGTATATCCAACCAGACATATATCGGCCTGTACATCCCCCTGCTGCGGTCGGCTCTCTCGGTATGGACAGGGGGAAACTGGACAGACACTAGTCGTTTGCCCTCGGGCTTTGCAGCCCATTACGACCTGGTCCGAGACGCTGCGCACAGGCGAGGTCGTGAAGTGCTGGAATTCAAACTCCAAGACGGCTGGGGGCCTCTCTGCGAATTTCTCGAAAAGGATAAGGACACTCCACGTCGGCCTTTCCCCCATGTCAACGAAGGTGATTTTATCACGACGTTCCATTATATTATTTTCTGGATGCGGCTCGCGCAACTCTTGAAGCCATGGATGATTTGGCTCGTCCTACCGTCAGCTGCTGGCGCGTTGGGATGGCTGTATTTTAAATGACCTGTATCTAGGCTAACTATGTGACATACATTTACACATGAACTTTGGGAGATCTCTCCTGTCAGATTCGGTGCCAAAAAAAAAAATAAGGGAGCGGAAATTCAGTGTACTAATTCATTGCCTGGGTTGTAGGATGCTACGGAACTCTTCGATCGTCCACTAGATGTCTTGCACGGTTGCACCTCGTTTACCAACGTCTCAGCGATATTGACGATGCTTTATGCCTCACTTAAAGCAGTCCACCCCAGTTCTGAACAGTCCATTTTCGCGTGTTGAGAGCTTCAATTCCATCATTATATGTCCCGATCCTGTCAGGCTTCCGCCCACTGACATTCGAAGGAGCAGGGTTATCAATAGCCAGTGGTTCCCGTTCAGTCAGTGATGTCATTTTTTCAAAAGCGAAACCAGATGACCGTCAAAAGGGCGCAAGGGCAGCAGGTTGCCCGGCCGTATTCTTTTGCATTGGGGCTTCAGGGCGTCATGGCATTGAAGCCTCGGTTTCCAGGCTCGCAACGTACACATGACAGAAGCTACCCTAACTCATTTCGTTCCCGACTTGATTCAGTCTCATCATGATAGGCATTATTTCACTCAATGTATGCTTGTCAGCATTGCATTTTTCCCGAATTCATTCGAAGGAAAGATAATCCGTCCCGACAAGGCTGCGATGGCACAAGGCTGGGCCTGCCACCTGGCAACGGGGGTAATGAACGGCACAAGTTGCATAACACCGCGATATTATAGGTCCTGAGTCACTGACCGAGACAGGTTAGTGAATTTCGTGTCCCCTGAGAGGCTTAAGCCATTGTCTGCTTTGCTCTTTTCGCTCTCCGTGCCCTCCTTTACCCTCGCCAAGAACACCAGATGCATCCCGCATGTGCGCTCGTGTTTGCAGATTCTGACCTTTTCCTCACGGTTCCACATAGGATTCTGAATAGGTCACTGTATGGACAATGTGTGCCTATCTGCCCTGGGGCTCTGCGTCCGATGACTCCAATCAAGCCCCACTCCTTTGGGGCCAAACGAACGATTCGCGAATTGTCAGGATGGTAGCCACGTGGGGAGGATGAAAACACTCCACATCTAGTGGTGGCTTGCGCTGCTTTAATCCTTGTTTCTGGATGTTTGTAGCTCGATCGAAACTCAGGAGGGCGATAGGTGGTCGTAGAACTCGACGTCAGCCAGCCACGTCTTGACATGCCATAGGCTACCGAGAATTGGTGTTTTGAATGAGGACTGCCTGAAAAAGTCCAGGAATCCAGGTATTCTATTCGTCTTTTCAGGCCTGGGGTATCGCAATGACTCATTTGTGTGACATGACGTCGAAATGCTAAGACTGAATGGGAAAGAGCCTTGATATAGGTTTATCGAGACTTCACCCCTGTCGAAGTACTGAATTGACACAAACCAGTCCTTAGTTGAATGCTTGGCTGCTGATCGCGGGCATGCCAGCGCTGCGAATACGGAGCGGATCCATACTAAAACGGCCCAAGGCGCAGCAGGGCGACTTGAAGACGAGTGGACGCCTTAGCTGCTAGCTTTGCATCACTGATATGACTTGCGGATGCATTTAGTGGAGTACGAAGAGAATTAAGATTGCCGATGAGTATATATGACGAAGTCAAGTCAGTTCGCAGTGCGGATCATTCAACCCACGAGTCAAAGGCTCCTTCAATTGTCACGTCTAACGCATATCACACTATTTCATTGTAGACTGCTCTGTGTCACACTCCTACCCCTAGATATTGTCCGCTTCCGCTTTTTCCCTCCTCACCTGCCACACTCCTTGAGATCGAACTGCGATCTTATCAGGCAACCTTCCACTCCAAGCAAGGGAGTGGTTAACGTCATGTTAGCCGATTTGGGACTCTCCGCCTGGCATGTAGCGTTACTGCTACTACTCGCATGGGTCATCTACGGAGCCATCTGGCGTCTATTCTGGAGTCCGCTGGCCGGGTTCCCAGGTCCCAAGTCTGTGGCCCTGACCCATTGGGTGGAGTTTTACTACGACGTGATCAAAGGGGGCATGTTCATGTGGGAAATACAAAAGATGCATGCAAAATACGGTTGGTTTCCTTGTCTGCTGTTTTCCTTGAATATCTGGCTGACAGCTTTTGCAGGCCCAATTGTCCGCATCAGCCCGGATGAGCTTCACTGCAACGACCCTGACTTCTTCGACACGATATATGCCCCTTCAGCGGATCAGCGCGACAAATTCGCGAAGTTCGCCCGCTCCCCAGACTGCAACAATGCGACCGGGTTCACAATCCAGCATGCCCGTCATCGACTCCGGCGCAATGCCCTCGCCCCTTTCTTCAGCCACCGCAACACGGTCCTCCTAGAAGACCGCATCAAGAGCTGCATCGACCATCTTTGCTTAAATTTAAAACACAGCTGTGATATGCAACAACCGTACAATCTGACCGTGGGATCGCTGGCCGCTACCATGGATATCTGCACCAACTACAGCTTCGGCGAATCATTGCGAATGCTAGATGACGAAGCGAAGGCCTTCAAATGGCGCGAGACCATCATACATATTATGAAAGCATTGCCTATCGTCCGCAGCTTTCCGCTGATGGCGCGTCTGGTCCCCTTGTTACCGAGCTCCGTGGCTAGAGTCGTCACGCCTGACCTTTCGGTCTTGATGGAATGGAAGAATGTATTCACCCTCCACCTACCTTCTCAGGCTCTAGCTAACATTCGCAGCACATCCGCGACCAAGTAGCAGACGTCCTCGCCTACCGAGGCCCATATGCGCCGTCGAGCGACGAATCGAAGACCAAAACCATCCTCGAAGAGCTCCGTGATACGCCGAAGCTCCCTGCCGAAGAGAAATCCCTCCAACGTCTCTCCGAGGAGGGATCGATCCTACTCATTGCTGGCAGCGAAACACCTGCCAAAGTCAATGCCATACTGTGGTATCACTTGGTCTCCAACCCCGACAAGCTGGCTCGTCTGCGCGCCGAGATCAGCACAGTCTACTCAGATCCATCCGCGCCTTTACCGTCAATCACCACCCTCCAGACCCTTCCCTATCTAGAGTCGTGTGTCCTGGAGGCCCTCCGCCTTCAAAGCGGCGTGTCGGGTCGTTCTCCCCGTCTGGCTCCCACCCCTCTGCAGTATAAACAGTATACCATCCCCGCTTGGACGCCCATCAGTTCGATCTCAGTCTTCCAGCACTATAACGAGAGCATATTTCCGGAGTCGAAGGCCTTTATTCCCGAGAGATGGCTCATAAGGGACTCGAACAAGACGTCAGAAGTAGTGAGGGGCGATCTGAAAAAGTACCTGGTGGCCTTTGGACACGGTTCGCGCAATTGTTTGGGCCAGAGCCTGGCTGAGGCAGAGCTGTACCTTTTGTCTGCGGCGTTGGCGACGAGAGTGGACTTTGAGCTATATGAGACTGGTATCGAGGACGTTAGGATTCAGAGGGATTGGACGGTTCCGCAAGCAAGGTTGGGGTCTCAGGGTGTGAGGGTGCTAGTGAAGGAGGTTCGTTTGTAATGGACTTGCTCCTTGTGTTTGTGTAAGATAGTTTGTGTTTTGTTCAGCGTCACTGTTGCTCTGGGTGGTTTCTTGTTAATTTATATAATCTCATAATCAATGGTTTTGGATAAAGGAGTACCTATACTTCTTGGGAGGAAACATGAAAGCCAAGGTACGCATGCTGGAACACTGCCAACAGACCTTCGTACGAGAAATGGACTAACTGTTGAATCTGAAATAATCAGGGGGCTGGGTGTCTTCTATCTGTTGGAGTCCTCCGATATGTTCGCACCCTCACATGACCCGACCGGCTCTATATAGCCCTTGTCCAGTTACTTCACTGTCTGTCAATATGAATCTCTTCTCTCTCAAGCCCTCTGCTCTGTACGATTTACCAGACCATGTATTCGGATTCTCCCTCCAGCTTCTAACTCCTGTTGACTGATATTAGCAAGTTCTGCTAGGAAGCCACCCCGTTGCGAGTCTGCGACAATGGAGGACTCACCCATCTATGACCTCCCTGCCGAAGTCTTCGACTGCATCCTCAGCCTGCTCCCTCCCAAAGACCGCAAATCTATGCGTCTTACATGTCGGGGCTTCAGATGTCTCGCCACCCGTTGGGTATTCAGAGACGTTTACATCCCAATGATGGAATGCGACAACCGAAGGCTGAGCGACAGCAAGCGGTTTCGGCAATTGTCCGAGAAGTATGGTCATCTGGTGAGAACTATTACTGTGGATGGAAGACAATGCCTGCCCCTTAATCGCTCCCTTGCGCTCTTCCGGTACATGGGAAACATTCTTGCCAAACCTGCCTGCGCGGGAGCTGATGAGCAGCCTTGTGTCTCTCATCATTCCATCTCTCATAATTCTGTTCTTTACCGGGCCAGCTTGATGACCCCGTTGGAATCCCGTATCCTGCCAAACCTCCGTTACCGTGAGTTTGTCGTCCAGCTGAGCCTGCCGGCATGGGACTAACCCAACCCCAACAGTGGAAGTAGGTATCACTGCCGCCACAGTGGGCGAGACCGGCCATCCATTACTCGTGATTCCATCGGTCGAGACACTCATCATCAACGGCTTGAAGCTGGACACTTTCAACTTCGAAGGCATGTCCGAGCACCACGGCCAGACCAATCTCAAATCCCTCACCCTTAACTGGCCATTCATCAACCTCAATGCTTTGCAAAACATGCTCATGTTTCCCAAGGCCTTGGCCTATCTGAATATCCAATGCAGCTCGCACCTCTTCTGGTCCTGGAACCCCGCATGGAACGCCAAGCGTCTGGCGAGTGCTCTTTCGGTGCAGCGCAAGTCCCTGGAGGTCTTGAAACTCGGCGAGACGGAGAGAGCGGCGGAGATTAAAATGCTGGCGAAGTCGTTTGGTGCTGTTAGTGTTTCTGAGGAGCACTTTGCGGATTATGAGTTTGATCTGTCTGTCTTTCCGCGTCTCAGGGTGTACGAGGGCTTCTATCCGGATTCATCGGGGAAGTTTAAGCATGGCATTTCGGGGGATAAGTCTGCTGACTGAGTTTTGTCTTGTTTGGTTGTTTAGTTCCTGTTTGACTGTCGTGGCTTTTGATTGTGTTTCTGTTTGAAGGATAGCAATTTCCAGGTCTAGGCGCTAGATAGACGGTTTTCTAGTTGGTTTCTATTGTCGGCAAAACTCAAAAGACATGGGAGTTTTATGTACTTCCACCGGCCCGATGGGGCTCCTCCTTACCAACGTTCAATTGTAGGGTAATTTACTGAATGGCTCATTGCATGATCCATTCACTGAGTGCTTCCCTGCCTGTAAATGCCAGAACTCATGCAATACTGGCTATACAGCCATTGTTGACAGCCACGTGCCGGGCCCATGTATAAGTCACGTGTTGCTGACTCATCTTCGTATGTTTTGGTCACGTGCGCATCGAGGCAGTGCGCGGCGGGGCCAATCAGAGCCACCGCTGCGCTATAAAGAAAGCACGAGCGCCGCTTCTCTTCCTCCGCCGTCCACGCCTCGAGCCGAGTCCGTCCATGTCTTCGCGGCCCGCCCGTCCTCACCATGGGCTGGTTCAGCAGTTCCAAGCGGCATAAGAAGTCCAAGTCCGAACATGCTGCGCCGCCTCTGCCTCCCCGCGACCAGATCGCCGTGACGCCGGTGTCACATGTGCCGGGGCAGGCGCAGTCGCAGTCACAGTCACAATCTCTGTACAAACTGCCAACGGCATCAGCGACCACCGCATCGGTGCAGACATCGCACCACCCGATCCATCCCTATCACCATGAAACCTCGTCGTCGGCCCATCTATCGCCTTCTCGTCCAAGTCCGTACCGCCATCGTATCTCGTCCTCGGTGCATCTGTCCCCCCCGTCCCATGCCTCGGCTTCCACCAGCTCTCTCGCTAAATGGCAGTCGAAAACGAGTCTCTCCGGCATGGTGTCGCAGACAGTAGGGATCGCCAACTCGACTATAACCGGATTAGAACAGCAAATGAAGGAATACATGTCTTGCGGAGTGGACGCCTACGGGGTGATGCTGCGGAAGCTGGACAACGTCATTACGTCGATGGATGAAGGCTTGTTCACGGGGAGGGACGAGATGGGTGAGCATGCCAGCCCTTCCTAGCCATCCCACGCTCATTTGCAGTCGTCGAATATCCCGTCCAGTCCGACGCCGCGGCGCATACCTCGGCGGACAATGACAAGTCCTGCCAGTCGACTGCATTGACGTTCTTCTCCAAGGTGTATCTCTACACCAATGCCCGACTGCCGCCTCAATTGTCACCTCTGAATCTGTGAGTCGCCTCCGACTGTCTTCAGCTCTCGCTGACATGTCAGATATCCGGCCGGACACGCCCTCCTCCGGCTTGCCGCGCAGTATTCGCGCAATGTATACAAACGTCCCAGTAGCAACAACCCGGCCTACGTCGACGCCGACTGGCGCAACGGCACCAAAGCCATGGTGATCAAGTCACTGGCCGTCGACGACATGAAGACGGTGGTGATTGCCATCCGCGGCACGCAAAGCTTCCGCGACTGGGCTGTAAACATGAAAACAGCCCCCACGAGTCCACGTGGCTTTCTCGACGATCCGTTCAATTTGTGTCATGCGGGTTTTCTATCTGTGGCGCAGAAGATGGTGCCTCCGGTGGCCTCGCGACTGCGTGACCTGCTGGCCGAGGACCCCAGCCGCGCCAACTACTCGATTCTTATCACAGGCCACTCTGCTGGCGGAGCGGTCGCCAGTCTCCTCTACTGCCATATGTTCGCGACGACGGTAGGATCGGAACTCACGCATTTGCGCACATTCTTTCGAAAAGTGCACTGTGTGACGTTTGGCGCGCCTCCGGTGTCGCTGCGACCTTTGTGTCCGTTCGACCCGTCCTCGATCTTTTTCTCCATTGTTAATGAGGGCGATCCCGTTCCTCGAGCCGACAAGACGTACGTCTCCTCCCTCATGAATCTGTACCTGTCTCCAGCCCCTGTCTCCCGTCTCTACGGCCGTCGACGCCCAAGCAAACCAGTCCTGTGGCGCATTCCACCGGCTTCTCTGTCTGTCGCCGGACAAGTCATCGTTCTTCGTAAAAAAGTGTACGCTGCATACCCCGACGCGGAATCCGTCGAAGCTTGCATGACGACCGACGGAGTGCTGCGCCAGGCTGTGTTCGGCGATCCGCTGATGCACATGATGGATCTGTACGCGCGGCGCATCCACGGGCTGTCTAACCAATAGATCACTGTATATCATACTCTAATGCTCTAATGCCACTTCTCTCTATAAATCCTCAAACCCCTCCAGTATCTCCCCGCGCTCGACCCACGCCCTGATCGTCCTGCCCATCAGCTCCGGCTCGTCGACCGGCCACGCATGGGTCAGCCCCTTATGCTGCACTACTCTTGCTTTTCCCTTCCTCCCTTCCCAATCCCCATTCTCATGGCAGTGACCCTCCCCATAATCTACATTTTCAAACAACCTCCTCGCACTCTCCACCTTATCCTTCGGAATCCACCCCTCCTTCGTAGCAGCCACAATCGCAACCCTGACCCTCTACCCGTCAATCGTCCCCAGCTCCTGAGTTTGAGGGCTGTGTATCATCTTGGTTGTCTTTGTCTTCGTTGGTAAGGAGAGCGGATGTTTCGACGTCGGCGTCGGGTTGTCCTGCTGGTTCAGGGGTTTTGTGTTCTGTCGCGTTGGATCCTTGTCTAGGTCTAGAGCTCGTCGTAGAGTCGTTAATTAGATGCTCTGGAAGTAGACCGCGCACGAGAGGATCAAAGTCCGCAGGGCTGCCAAATGCGCCGTGGATCAAGAACAAAATGGTCGAGCCGCCTGGGTTATGTGCTATGAATGACAGCTGCATGCTGGGATCTACCTCTTGCATGGTTCTGTGGTCTATTTCCGAGTCTGGAACAGACATTGTGGGCATTATCTCCCTGATCTGCGCGGGATAAGTAGATCAGATCAAGATATGTGCTACGAGAATGCAGATCGCACACTCGAAATCGGACAGGAAAGTGCCAAATATGCCAGATACTTGAGCGCAAATCCATCCACCAGAACCACGTCAGCAACCCACTTGTCTCTCGTCCAGTCACGTTGAAACAAGGCCAGCCAAGCAAAACAACAGCAGGCTAAGCCAGGAAGGATCTCTAGTGTCATCTCGAGTGTGCAGGAGCCACAGGTCTCGCGGTTCTAGATGCATACCAGTACGTTGGGGTTATTCAACGTCGCATCTGATAGCGAAGGCTTTCGCTTCTTTGACCAGGCTATAGAGTCCTATGTAGTACACTCATGAACTATGGACTGGTGGACACTTTCCCGTCACCGGAAATGACTCAATGAACGAAATCAACATCTACACTAAAATGGGCCGGATCGGCTTTGCCTTTCCCGTTCCAATAAGACTTGGCTGACAGCTCCAAGCTAAACACCAAGACCGGAAGCCAACGGTCTTTGTCGAGAGCCAAGATAAGTTAGGGCATGTGTCTGGATGGGTCTGGACCGGCACAGCTTCTTCGGGGAAGTCTTTGTATAAAAACTTGCTATATTGGCAGTGCCTGGAAGTCAATTGAAAGAAACACCTTTAGCAGCCACAGTATATATGAACAAATATTTGTCTCCTATTACCGACACGTGTTGACTAACACATCCAAATAAGCAAATGGTCTCAATCAACGGGCAAACTCAACCAATTTCTATCACCTAGCAAATCTATATAGCCATATCCTAGCAGAAACAAATGCCAACTGCCATGCACCGACCAAGGGTTTGCTACAACCCAAAGCAAAACAATAACTGTCATCCATGTCAAGCACCGTTTCTTTCGTCCATAATCACCTCGAATATCTCCTTACAGTTCGGCTTTGTAACCCATGGGTCAACACTCTTCCTGAATCCAGCCTCGGTGATGTTCACCATGCTCGATTCCTTTCCATACACTGGCCAACCCGTCGCATTAGATGCGACATCATCGCCGTGTACAAATTTCAGAGTCTGAGCCTGAAGCTCCCGGGCGACCGCTGCGCTAGCAACCGGAGTTGTAGCATTGTCCGTGTAAAACAGATCTATTTCAGTCAGCAAAGCCTACCTAAGTAACAAGCTCTGGGTCCTGACTCACAGTTAAGGTCTAGTCCATGCGAGGCCGGGGGCACTGAAAACACATATCGCCGTGTGAGCCCCGAGTACGCGTCCGCGATCGCTTGAGAATTGCATGCCCAGACGGCATCCGTAGTCCAGTCCTTTGCGACCTGTTGGATCTGCGAGTCTGGATACGGATACAGGGCTCGAATGCGCTGCACAGTCGCGTTGCTGGCCCCCGGAACAAGTCGTCTAACCAACTGGGTGAACTCATGTATGTTCTCAATGTCTTGCGTCGTGAAGAGCCCCTCCTCCGCCATGTTTCCGGATATAACAGCCTTCACGTTCTTGTTGAAACGCCCTTCCGCGAATAGGGTCGTCATCGCGTCGGGCACATATTCTCCGTCCGGGAACGGGCCCAGTCCAATCCCTGGGCCAAATGTCGCGCCTCCAGACTCCCCTGGGAAGTCAAAAAGGACATGCTTGTTAACAGCCTTGAGCGTCTCCGGGGACGCGTGGCGAAGGCAGTCGAGGGACGAGCAATTCGCTGATCGGAGGACCTGGTTGAAGACATATTGGCGGCGTTGAGTGACGTTTCGGCGCGGCAGCATGGCGGGAGATGAGATGAATGCCTGTAATGTTAGCTCACCTGTCTTGTTGATGAGAAGATGGTTTATATTCACCTTCTGAAACGGCAGCTCGGCCTCTCCTCCCTCAGCCACAAGCATCATCGCAATCATCGCGCCTCCTGCGCTTTCCCCAATGGCCGTTATATTGTCCGGATCGCCGCCAAACCTCGAGATATACTTCTTCGTCCACTGCAGCGCTGCAACGCCATCATGCAGTCCTACATTAGCATCCATGTCCTCGTCTTCGGCGGAGGTCCATCCGTATATCCCCATCCTGTCGTCATGTCAGTATCCATCCATCCACCACTCTCATATATCATCAGCTGTCCTCAAGGACATATGGGCATACCTATAATTACTCGCCACATAGATAAACTTCTCGCCCTCCCTCTCCCTATCCATCAAAGCCATGCCATCAACGAGCCGATCCTTACTCCCAAATGCATAAGCAGATCCATACAACCAATGCACAACGGGCACTTTATCCCTCCCCGGCCTGACGCCCTCCGGCACCCAGACATTCAAGAAGAGACAATCTTCCGCACCCCAGGTCGACCCGTTCATGTCCGGAAACGGTACCATGGGCGGCGCCGAGCTGACGCAGTCTGTGGTGAACAGCTGGTGTCTTCGTCCGTCCTGGATCCCTGGCTCGTGGGGCGGAGGGGAGACGGGTTTGCGGAAACGGAGAGGTCCGGTGGGAGGTTGCGCGAAGCGGATGTTGTTGTATTGGGCGATTTTGGTCCCAGAGTGCCTGGTGGTGTTTATGGACGTTGGGGTGTGGGTTGCGTAGGTGAGGTTTATAGGAGGGAAGAAGGGGGACTGGGTCCCATCCTGGGTATGGGCGTTGGCGGTGGTGAGGGAGGTGAGGAGGGGGAGGAAGAAGGCAATGGAAAGGTGAAGATGCATGGTTGGATTGGTTGGTGTGTTAAATGAATTGTTTGGATGGTGTGTGTTCTGTCTGTTGTCCATGAAGACGATGTGTTGCCTTCTTTATACTTCGAAGTATATCGGGTTAGCCGCAACAGGCAATGCTCGTACTCGGCTGCTCCCTTGCCACGCCTGCTGCTTTACCAGATCGGGGCCTCGTATGGTCGTATTTCCGCACATCGTATGGATGCAGATCTCGAAGAGTCGTATTAGGTTTATCATGCTGCCTTCCCGGTTCGCTTGTCGTATTCATGAGTATCCAATATTAATAGAAATACTCAGTATGAACATGTCCAGCACACCTAAGCTAGGCTACACGATACGCCAGGCACTGCTCAATAGAATAATTATCTCACCATTACACCATTATCTAGGGTATATTTATCTGCTCCGACGTCTAGCCATATAAACCAAGCCATGTAATAATCATAAACCAGAGTATGCATCTCTCGGAACCCGTCACCGTATATCGTAACAAATCTTATAGAAGCAAACAAAGAAATCCAGAGTCCAGCTCTACGGTACTTCTTTATCGCCCCTCTTCAGCCCCCCCGGCACGTCGATCGCATCGCGCACCCACTCCATCGACGCGACGTCGTCCAGGCTCATGCGTTTCGTATTGCGCTTGAGTAGACCCTCGACGCAGACTCGCGCGTCCTCGAGCTGTTTGCCCTTCTCGGGGTCCCATTCCCCGTCGGCGTCGGCGAAGCGATACCATGACCATTCGAGGCGTGCGATCCGATGGGGAGTCCGAGCGCGAAGCTTGTTGGGGTCACCGCGAGTCCCCGGCAGCGCGTCAAAGGGAAGTCGGTTCTCCATCATGGAATAGAGCAGCACTCCGAGAGCCCAGGCGTCCGTCGAGCGTCCGTCATACGCCTGGCCCATGAGGATCTCCGGTGCTGCGTAATCCTCGCTGCCGCATCGGGTATGAAGCAGAGCGTTCTCCGGCGGTTGCGGTATGCGTCGGGAGAGACCTAGATCGCTGAGGGTGATGATGGCGCGTTCATACGCGCGCCAATCTGCGATATTCTCCATAGCAGATGCCGGGAGATTAACAAGAACGTCTAAAATCAAGTTAGAATAAATTTCATGGGGGAAGGCAGGGGGAAGACGGGGACTTACTTTCGAGTTTAATGTCCCGATGGACAATATAGTTCGCGTGCAGGTAGCGCACGGCGCCGACCAGCTCGGCAAACATACGCCGTATGAGCTGCGGGTTGAGCGGTTTCGGGCCGGACGACGCCAAGTCAAAGAGGTCGCCCCCCGGACAATAATCCAGCACCAACAAGGCGCGCTTTTCGTCGCTCCCAAACGCTTTCAGTTGGACAAGGGACGGATGATTGATCGACTTGAGGATGTCGACTTCACGTTTGAGAGACACCTCCAACCGCTCTTCGTCCGCTCCACCGGCGGGGCCGTGATCGATGATCTTCACGGCGACCAGCTTCTGCGTCGCCGCATTCACCCCCTGGAGGCTGGACCCGGTCAGGACGTCGCCGCCCTCCGGCAGCTCCACTCGCACGGCCAAGCAGACCTGACTGAATGTGCCCTGACCCAGTTGGCGCAGTTTGCGATAGATTCGAGGCTGCTGCGTGCGGATCGAGCGCACCGAGTACACCTCGTCGGACCCGTTTACCACCGGCGGATGGCTGATCACGGGCTGCGTCTCGGCATCGCAGGTGCTGTGCCGGCTCCGGGGCGGAGACGGGGGGTGGATGGACGGCAGAGCAATGCCACGGTGCACAGCGAGATACTGCTCGCGGTGTAAATTGTTCGCCTTGGAGTCGGTGCTGGCGGATGACGAGATCCCGTTGGGTGCGCCGGATCCGGAGACCACCACTGGACGAGGCTTAACCGGGACGCTTTTACCCGGGGGAACATACTCACTCAAACTCCGATTGCGCCCATGTTTTGGAGTGGCCGCATCCTGACTCGTTTCGCCGCCCACCTGCACCTGGTCCACCGGAGCGTATGGTTTGCTGCGCGACCGCGCATCGGCGACGCCGAGCATTTGCGACGAGTCGCTCAGTCGCAACCCGCGGATGGAGCCACTGCGCGACACCGTCGAGGGAGTGCGCGAAAGCGACTGCGAGTTGCGACGGGGGAGCTTCCAGGGCGAGGTGCCGCTAATGGGCGACGGCAGGGGGGTGATGTCCCCCATGGCCATCAACTGCGGCGAGGACAGCACAGAGGCGGGCGACAGTGAGCTGCCGCTGGGCAGGGAGCCGGCTAACAGACCGCGCAAGCTGGGTGTTCTATGGGGAAGGCTGCCGGACGAGACGCTATGGTGAACGAAGGGATCGGACTCCTTGAGAGAGTTCGACGGGGTGGAGCCGGGAATATCGGTGCGAATGTGCAGCGACGGCGGAGGGTTTGTCGAGGCCAAGGGAGACTGGAACGGCGCCTCGTGCTTTATATCGATGGAACCCCGTCCGGTCGACAGAGGCGGGGAATAAAGACTCCCATCCGCCGTGCTGGCGGAAATCGACGAGAAGGATTCATTGTCACTCGGGGCGGCGGTTGCGCTGAAGTGGTGTAACTCCGGGGACTTGACGAAAGGCCTTGACCGATCGGTCGGTTGAAAGGAATCGGTGAGAACCATCGAACGAGCCGAAAGGAAAACACTCGATTCTGGCCGGGCGAGTCCCGCAGAAGGGGTCGAAGTCTTTGTGGCGGGAGGCAAAGAGAGAAGAAAGCGCGAGCCCTACTCCGGAGTACGTTAAGTATGGAAGCCAAGACCAGAACTAGACCGGGGCGGGTGAGACCGGAGAATTCGTCCCAGCGTCTCGGGTGGAACTGGATATGAATTATGGACCCAGCACGCTTGAGAGGATCAGGATGATAGAGTGATGAAGGCGGAGACCGTCGAGGCTTGCAAGGACGAGAAGAAGCCGAGTCCGATGGGCGGGAGCTGGCAGAGCGTGAGGAATGACAGGCCAAGGGAGAGCATAAAGAGAGAGGAGGAGTCAGAGGATCCGAAGGGGAAATACGAGCAGAAAGGAAGGAAACGCCGAGATGTGGAGGGATGGAATGGAAAGGGAGAGACCGAGAAAAGGAAATCAAGGAAAGTGAAAGAGGAAGAGAAAGAAGAGAAAGAAGAAGAAGAAGAGGGGAAGCAGAAGAACAAATGATCATCGCATCATGCCTGAGGAAGAAAATACCTGGAAAAGTTACCGGCGATGACGCTGCCTTAACTTACAGGCAGACTCCGCAGTTGGCAGTTGCAGCGTCGGTGTTCCATACAGTGTTACCTGTACTCCATCGTACCGTAGAGTTACAGAGTGACGGCCCTCCGAATTAGGCAAGGCGGCCGACCACCGCGGTCAGCTGACGGCCCCTCTGCATCGGGCCTAGTGCCCACGAGGCGGCGCTACCCCGCATTCGGTAATACCGTGCGGCCTGAAAATTCAGGAGATGCACCGCTTCCTCGTCTTCCTCTTCTTTCCTCTCTTTCCTCTCTTTCATCTCCCCCCAAACACCCAAACACCTTACAGAGTACTGACTACGTCGCTATCTCCCATCCGTTCCCCGGTTGGCGACTAGCTGCCTCATCCTTCCTTGCCTCTCAACATTTTACTTTACTTACTTACAGTCCCCCCAGCAGGATCCTACCCCCGTTTTGTCCGCATCCGCATGCAGCTCAAATTCCTTCGTCCTTCGTTCCCCGGCGATCGCAATCATCGCCGTTCCCATTCAGAATTGTCCGACGCGACGAACTGAACAGGACGGGGCACAGTACCCTTCTCCGGAGTAGATTTGCCACCGCAATACTCGCGCTAACCAGCAATTGCCAGTCTGGAAGACCCGCTTCTGCCGCCGTCGCTGGTTCATGTGGACTTGCCCCCCCGACTAGTCACCCTTAGCGGCGTCCTTGCCTCTTGAGCTTATTGCCGGGGGAAGATTGGGAGTCGCGACCAGCCGATGGTACCCCCCTCGAAATTAGGTTGACTTGGGATTTGGGAATTGGAATGGAGATCCATTCCGACGGACTGAACGGCAGAACGCTCGAGGGGAAACCGAAAAGCCCTCACTCATCCAATTTGGTACTATGTTTCCCTATTTGCTTGCACGCACCGTGCGCATTGTCGACCACGCTAGCCGTGGTATCTGCATTATTAGCCGCGTATTGACTCCATGGAGCGAGATTTGCTCGACTTTGACTTTGTGCCTTGATTCGGTCTCCACAGGGAGGGCCATATGAAATAATGGAAATGCAAAAGGAGGGATTCGTCGGGTCAGGTCTGGGATCGACGCGTCCCTACGTAAGCCGTCGCGTCGCATCCGGTTCTCAACTCTGGGAAAGACCCTCAGCAGTGATCATCGCCAAGCCCGTGACACCTGGTTGAGTGGGTTTCTGTTTGCATGGTTCTCTACCCTGTGCCCTAAGACCTTCCCCAGATCGCAAGTCCACCTCCTTGGTACAGTACGCCTTTTTCAATAATAAAGTCCTGTCTCGGTTCTTTTCTTTTCTTTTCTTCTAATTTTTCTTTTCTTCCATTGCCCCTTTTCCAAATTCGTTCTGCCCTTACGCCAACGCTAATTGCGCCGACAGCTCCTGCGGGTTTGATTAATCTCAATTTGCGCCGGGGAAAGAATCCCTGCCCGCGTCAATAGTTCGAATGCGAATCCACTCTCCGTGGACTCTGCCCGGTCTAGTCATGACTCCGTAATTAATTAATCAATGTCAATCTATTTCGGTCCAACGGCCTGTCATTCTCTGTCGCTAGCCAGGCACGGTATCGGTCGTTTGATTGATGCTCGATCGCTCTAGCTGGCGGCAATCAAATCAACCGTCTCATATAAAGTATCTCATAGCCGGCCATTGTACAATTTACGTTCAGTTGCCCATACGAGAATGATTCGGAAATGCAGATCGACCGGTGGTTGGGATGGAAGGGGTCTCGTTATCTGAACATTCCGAAATCTCGGAAATTTGCCTGTGATTGTGACGGGTCATCTTCGCTAGCGGCTCCAGCTCAACCGTCAACAAATAAACAAATCGACAAACCCTGGAACAAGCTGGAAGCAATCAACCGACCTCGTGGTCAGGCGGTTGGCGTTCAGTCTTCGCCTTCCCACAGATCGGCAGTTACATCACGCCCCTTCCGTGGGCGTGAACGCTTGTTGCTGGCCTGAAAACTCGGGGGTTTCGAAATTAATCATCGTTGTGCGAAAGCGACGAATACGATCTAGAATCAGGGTGGAGCAGGCGACTCCACCCGTTTTATTCACAAACTCCCGTTGCGTGGAGTCTGGTTTCATTGCTGTGTCTTTAGTTTTACGGTGTTTGGCTTTGTTTTTTCGAGGATTCGGTGCATCTACTGAACTACTACGGTTGACGGAGCAGGTCTATGCTTTTCTCCTTTGACTGCTTGTTGATGTAACCAGGCCAGGTACAGATAACTAAGTATACGGACTAATTCCACTCTGTAGGTTCTGTACTCAGGGATTTCAATCCTTCTCCTGGGTACTCCGTATTTCCAGTCGAATATGCGAATTGCTTATATTGGTGAGTCATCTCTACTCCGTATTCCTACGGAGTACATTCGAGTTCTGGAGAATCAAATTCTGTGCGGTCGGGTTCCTCCGACCGAGGGAAAATCTCCGGCAAATAAATTATCTTGATGGAGTTCCGATGGAGCACTTTGGTGAAAATTAATGGTTCTACTGTATCTTGAGAGGAGATCATGACTCCCATCAACAGGGGACAAAAGCGCCCACCCAGATAGCATCAGATAAAAACAGGTCCTGTCACTCTGTACCACCAATCAAGCAGGCCTCACAGTGACTCAATGAGTCAATACCCTCATGCTGTCTATTTGTACGATAGATATCTCTTCATCACCTCGATGTCCAGCATGACACGAGCAACGCAAGTCGCCACGCCAAGCAGCACGACCCAACACTAAACCCCTTCCAGCGCTCTTGATCAACGGCATGTCTTACATGCTTTAGATCTCGTGCATATCTTAGATCTGACCATGTGGTTGGTGGTAATACACTTACAGTGACAACAAACGGCCAGCTTATGCATAGTGTTGGGTTTCAATTCTCAGTTTGGGGTGTTTTTTTTATCGAAATGTTGTTGGTGTTGGCGTTGATTATATATTCTCGGGAACTTCGTCGTATACTAAGTAGTAATAGGCTCCCTCGACTTGTACTGATCCCGTAGAGCCTTCATTAAAGTATAAGGGACATGATAAACCATCTAGATATCAGGGCAATGCAGCTTCTCTCTAGCCATTTGTGTTCCTTGAACCCCCTTCCTCCCAAAACTTCTAACTGCAGCCACACGGCTCGATCATAATGTACCCGTGCTTGGCGTCGAGACAAGTATATCCGGAGGGAGCAATGGTCACGCTGTGATGGGTTGAACACTGAGCACTGCGGGAGATGAATCGAAATATAACTATGAGGGCTTGGCCTTGCTGTTAATAAATGTCCTCTTGTAGAGATGCTCATAATCCAATATCAAATATAGAATATACGACAACGGTTGCAAGGGAAGGCACTCAGTGAATGGATAGCTAACTAGAAGATGATGGGTCTTCTATAAGGAGCTGTCTTGATATATTTCACCTTACGGGCCCCGCAAGTCTGATCGGGAGAAGCTCAGCGAGGCACTAGAGCTAAAGATAGCTGAATTTGAGGAACTCTTATGCAACTCGAACGAAACCCCAAGAATGCATAGTCTATCTCTAAATGCCGTTTTCCTTTGCTACTCCGTGGGTAGAGAGAAGAAAACAAAAGAACAGGCCAAGGCATCGTCATACTCTTTTCATCACTTTTTTTCATTTCTCCTCTCTTTCCTTTCTTTCTCTCTCTTTCTCTTCTTTTGCTTTTCTCTCCTTCTCTTCCTTTCTCTTTCTTTCTAGCTCGCCATCAGCATAAAGAGTAATGGCAAGCAGGATCGGACCCAGTTTTTCCATATCGGCCCTTTTCCTAGTACCCCACGGCCCAATCTGGTGCATCTTCAAGAACGACGGGGTCTGGTCGCTTTCGATCTGGGTAGTAAGATAATTCCAATATTCATCATCGTAAGTAGCCACGGTGATGAATATTTCGTGGCGGTCTTGGGATACATGGATGCGCCTAGGTACTTCGTTTAGTACAGAAAAAGGATCTTAGTCTGCAGGTTGAAAGGTTAAGAGTGGAGGAGGAAAATTAGACTAGCGTACGGCTTGTCTAGATCCGCAGTAGTGTCGTTTTTCATCCAGCTGACCATCTGAGCACCCTCTTGTATCTGGATCAAAGAACGCGTTTTATTTGCTCTAGTGACGGGCTTAACCTCGATTAGTGCGTAGGGGTCCTCGTCCTTGTCGTCCAGATATCCGTCCAAGTAAGCTTCGTAATTGGCATGCTCGAACTCGGCGAGGAATTGCTTCCTATGCATTGTCCAGTTACACCCGGAAGGTATATGGAAGTGCATAGTGAGTGCATTCAGAAAGATCACTAAAGCTGCGTTCACGATCTGTTCGTCTCTTGTGGGAACGAACATAATATCGTGGACGTCGCTAGGGACCTTATCAGCTGGAGTGAAAGTTTCGGATCGTTGTGACCGTGCTGATTGTTGTGGCACCGGTGTATCCCTTGGTGTTTCAATGACCGGCGTCTGAAATAGGGCCTTTCACTGCTTGGAAGGAGTCTTTAGTTGAATATCTCGGAACCTTGTCATAATGGGAGTGGTAGGTTCATCGTAAGACCGAGTGCGTTTGGCCACCGGAGTATCAAAACTGTCAGAGCGAATCGATCCCTTGTTATGGGCCGTTAGAGTTTGGTAGAGCCGGACCAAGGAGAAACTGCCCTCTGAGGTCAGATCATTGGAAATGTCATTGATGTATGTATTCCACGAGGAAAGACCAGCCAGGAGGGCCTTTGCCCGGGGTATCTGCGAGTCAATCTTTTGAGGCAAGCATGCATTAGCCATCGTCGGGCGAGATGATGTCCAGAAGACACGGAGAAGTAAGAATTGCTTAAAGTTCATCTTGGAAGCAGAGGCAAGCTCAGCTGTATGGACTGATTCTCCTGCGAGATTGTTCTTCTTGATTTCTGCTTCCCATTTCTGGCGCCCGAAGGGTAAAAATAAGGGTGTTCTGATTTTATCGCTCATAATAAGTTCGAGGGGAAGCAATTACTCAAACATAATGACGGGTTTCATCCGTAAGAGTATGCTTGATTCATTCTAAGAAAGCATATGACCAGTAGGCAGACAGCCCTATATACTAGAGATCTCATTACTGGGGGTAAGGCGAGGAAGATGTCTGCAGTTGAATGACCTCAGACTTGCTTCATAGTGCTACCTAGAGATATATTCACCGAAAGGCTGATGAACAGGCGTGGCTTCCAATCGAAGTGCAGGACACCTCCATAGTCCCTCGGGGAGTACGGCCGCGGAGGATATGGGCAGCCAGCGTTTCATTTGATTGGACCTAACCGTGCCGAAGATTGATTCTGGCTGGGGCTGATCTTTTGCGTTGCACATGATGATATAGATACATGAAAGGTGGTACATACATACAGACATGACTGGCTGCTTGGGATCTCCGGGATCCAAGGTTGGCAGTCGCCCGGCAACCAACACGCCCCTCAGAGAGGTGTCTTATATTATTATATAGGTACCGTCCGCCCACCCCCCAATATGACACTCACCTTTCTTATCCTCCCAACTGGCTCCACTAGCAGAACTGGATCAATTAGCCGTTCTGGCTCCTCTAGTTCATCGCCATGTCTGCCCTTTCAGAACCGCCCGAACGTAGCGCAATACGTCAAGCATTGCGCAGGCTCGAGAGGCATATCACAGCACTTAAGCCAGAACGTCAGATCAAGATATTTCCGTCTGAGGTTGATCAACTTTCGGTTCCTACCCCTGGACTTGGATGAAAGATCAGACAACCGACCTACCTATTTTTCCGCGTTGCCCGCGTCCTTCTTGGCGTATCCTGATGATAAGTACGACTTGGTAAATGGGATGGAATACGTACCTTGGGGATCCTTTGGGAAAGATGTGATCCCATTTGATGGAACGCGCGAAATTGAGGCTTATTTTGGTTTATACGCTACCGATTACGCCAGCAGAGAGAACGGTGGAAATGTATGGTCGTACCTCGAGTATGAACACTGTGCCTCCTTACTTGACATTCCCGGACATTCTGACATATCATATAGCTTTGAAAGACTCAAAAGCCTTTACAACGGCCTGAATCGTTACGAGCATCCCGACTTTGTAACAACGGACATTAATCAGGTCAGTGAAGGACCGTACCCACACGTCAATATCACGATCTCCAACGACCTCAATGCCAAAAATGGTCATATACTTCAAGGAGAGCTTCTGCCTATTTTGCGGCTGATGATCGGCCATCTGCAAAGGGACCGCTTTATCGATCACAATATTGTCCCAGTGAGTAGAGTACCCTTGGAACTATCTCCCACCGGATGACTCTAACCGCATGAATAGGTCATGGCCTTTTCTTTCGTAGGCCCCAAACATGCACGTATTATCGAAGCCTACAATCAGGGTCATACCGTTGTGGTACGTCCAAGCAAGCTGTTTGATCTTCGTACCAAAAACCCGGAAGCGTTCAGAACTATGGGGCAGTGGTATTTTGCAAAGCCAAAAGGTCAAACTCTAGCAGGGGGTAAACCCAAGCCTCGCTAGGGATGCCTTGACCTGGTGTATTGATTTCTTTCTTTTCTTCTCGTTTTCGCCGGCTTGGTTTTGTCTAGGGAACAGATTGCTGGACCAGGAGCCGGGATTAACGGTTTGTTTACATTTCTGATTGTGATAGGTATGGCTTACGTGAGGGATGTTTCAAGCGGGTGTTCTCTTTGTTGTCACAGCAGATTGTTATGTGGAAGTATCCAGGACTCAGTGAATCTTTCTTGTATTCGGGTTATATCCTGTCTGGTGGAACCACTCCGGGAGAATCCCGAACTACGTATGCCACATCTCATACGGTACATGTAGATCTACTTAGGGCTTTCAATGTACATCAAGCCAAGGCGGTCAGAATGCTTGGCATTCCGTTGATAGTTCTGCCGCTCTCATCTGCTTACCGCCCTACATCCTACCAATCATATCTATGAATTCCTTGTTTACATTCCCTCTTGAGTACCTCAGGCATGGACAATGTTCCGCCAAGTGCAGATGGTTACATGGCACCCACCTGTCTTCACTGAGACAGCTTTGGCCCAGGGATTTACATCGTTATTATTTCATAAAACGCATATATTAGTCTAGATGGATTTCGAAGGGGACTGCGGCAAACGTTGCAAGGGTCTGATGTAGTGCTACGTAAGTCATAACGCTTAGATCGAGGCCTCATGCTCGCACCCGTGACGGCAGTTTCAATTTCCTTTCAGACCAAGACAGATCCAACATGGTGCTGCTTGCACGCACAGCGCCCGGGCATTAAAATAAAAGCCAAGAACGGCATTACAGTATCCGTAGAGATCTGGATCAGACATTAGGTACTATCTAGTGGCCACCGATACACGCAATAAAGAAGTATCCGATTTAGCATCCGTAATTCGCTCAAGGCTGCAGAGAACCTCACTGCTTACGGATTTCACTATCCGCATAAAGTGTGACAGCCAGTAGAATTGGACCCAGGCTCTTCATGTCTGACCGACTCTGGATATTCCACGGCCCGATCTGGTGCATAGTCAACAGAGACAGGAGCTTGTCTGTGGACTTGTGGGTGAGATATGCCACGTAGTCATCGTCGTACTCGGCCACGGTGATGAAGATCTCGTGGCGATCTTGGGATACATGCAACCGTCTGGCTAATGCCAGTACATGCACCTGAAAGTGAAAAGGGGGCTAGCAATCAACATACGGCTTGGTGGAGGGTGAGTCGGTATCGTTCTTGATCCAACTCACCATTTGAGCGCCCTCTTGCACCTGGATCAGGTTGGTCTTCTCTGCCCTGGGGATCGGTTTGACTTCCACCAGGCCATAGGGGTTCTGGTTTCGATCGCCCAGATACCCGTCCATGCGTGCTTCGTAGCGAGCCTCTTCAAACTCCGCGACAAAGGCTTTCCTGTGCATTGTCCAGGACACAACGGTGCCGAAATGCATGCTAAGTGCATTCAGGAAGAGCACTAGGGCGGTGTTGACGATTTGCTCATCGTGTGTGGGAACAAACATGTCTCTCCGGTACTCCTCAGGGACCTGATTAGCGGGTGTGACAGGTGCCGACTGAGGTGAGGGCGTTGGCTCCGGAAAAAGGGAGTTGTCCTGAGACATGACAGGCGTTTTGGGCCTTCCTGTTGGTTGCTTGGTCGGAGTCTCCAGCTGGAGATTTTGCGCGGGTAATCCAGTACTACTTCTCTGCCTATGCTGCCGATTATTTCTATAGCAAACATCCCAAGGGCGGGGAGATTGTCTGGTCACCAGTCAGGTAAGATTGAGTGTCTCGTTCATCGACTATGCATTCAGCCTTAACCTAAGAGATAGCATCGGCGACGGCCCTTACGTCGACCTATATCGATTCCGTTACCCTGAATTTGGAACGACGGACATTGAACAGGTCCGTGAAGGGCCATACTCGCACGTTAAGACCACGATCTACAACGATCTCGATGCCAACGACAACCAGATTCTCCAAGGAGAACTACTCTCCATTTTGCGCGTCATGATAGCCCAGTTGAGAAGGGCCCGGTTCGTCGACCATATGATTGCACCAGTGAGCACCTTTCTATCTGCCTCTCACTTCACCATTCTGATTACTTAAATAGGTCATGGCCTTTTCTTTCATGGGCCCTCAGCATGCTTGCATTATCGAAGCCTACATGGAAGGCCATAAAGTCGTGGTGCGCCCCAGCAAACTGTATAACCTTCGCACAAAAGATGAGGCAGTATTTAAGATGTTGGTACAGTGGTATTTTGGAAAACCACGTTGTTCCACCCTTAATCTGCCTTGAAGGGTCGCCTTTTAGGTCACCGGGGCACCTTTTTTTAGCTTCCCTTCTCTTCTTTCTTTTGGTTTCGTGTGCTTTTGTCTAGCAATCAGGTTGGTCGGTCAGGATTGGCGTTTTGTTTTGATTTCTGATAAGGCTTACTGGGGGTGTATTTCAGCCTGGAGTATCTGTGTTGTCACTACAGATTGTATTTGATTTGATACCCCAACAGACAATGTGAATTTCTCTACTTCGTATAACTGGTGGACCCAAGACAGAGACACCTGAGTAAGGTCGAGGAGTGTATACTAGAACAGGTCGAGGTCAGTCGAGCGGTTCCTTGCTAGGTCTTGTTCTGGCGGGAGATTGACCTAGGTAATCAGTGGGATTTTTTGAGGTCATTTAAATATTGAATAAGAACATGGTCTTATACGGTAAAAAGGTCAGGGCTGAGGTGGTGATTCGAGACCCAAGGACGAAGCCTGCACGAACCACAATTGAGGAATATTCAAGGCCTGTGCCAATGAGATTTCTGACATAATGAGACCCACACCAATCTAATCTACCTTGATATAACATCAACTATACACTTCACCACGTCCGTCGAGTTCGAGTCCACATCCGAACAAAATCCTTCTTCTCGTCCACCCCCAGCCCAACTCGCTTGACTCGCCCTAGTCGAGCCAACGAGTCGGCCACGTGGTCCAGCACAGCTTGCTCGGCCCTAGTGATCCCCTGTTGCTCGGACACGCCGTTCTTTTGATCCAGGGTGTCTAGGAAATTGGTATCGTAAGTGGCTTTTCGCCCGGAAGACGCACCGGCGTCCCCGTCCACCCTTATCCCCTCTGCAATTCGTACTCGGATGCAGTGGGTTGGCTTGCTCAGGAGTTTCCACAGGAAACTCAGGTAACTCCCGGGGACGGGAGTCACCACATCCACCGGTGTGTACCGCAAACTCACAGGGAATACCTTGGTTGCGGGCGGGGCACTTAAGAGTGCCAAACTCATGGGCAAGATCCCTCGGCTATTGGTCGTCGTGCACTCGGGGAATGTGACGATCGGTCGGCCGGGGTATTTGTGCACAAGGGTTGCGATATCGACCAGGCACGTGCCTGGGGGAGGGGCCGGCCGGGGGATAGCGAATGCTCGCAGAATGGCCTGCAGGAGGGAGATGTGTTCGACCTGGCGCGAGTTCGGGTACGAGGCGGCGAAAATGGGGTCAAAGATTGCGGCTAGATAGACGGCATCGATAGGAGAGGTAAACGAAGAGGCGATGACGGATCCGGGGCCAGGTAGACGAGCCTGATGTTGTTTGGACAGAGAACTGGAGTTCAGGGTTTAGCACGTTGTCTTCAAACCGCAAGAATGGTTCCTACCCTTTTCGCACGCCATCCACTTGGAGGTCAATCCACCAGATACTAGGGACGCCGAGAATACACCACAGGGATGCCTTCTTGCCGAGGGAACCGATTGGAAGCCATTGTAGCACCAGGAAGTAGCTCAAGCAGACAAAGAGGAAGAGCGGCAGGCGGACGAAGAAGAAGAAGACGCGGAACGGTAGCTGGAAACCAAGCGGTTCAGAAGGAATGGGGAGAAAGGGGGCGATGCCCGACCCTGCATCGTTAGGAAGCGCGTTAGTCTAGACCAGGGGTCGCTAGAAGGAAGATGGTGCGGACCTCGATCGCGGAACTGCGTGAATCTCTCCATGACTTGAAGGCTGGTCGTGGGCTGAGTATCACCGAGCTCGCCATGTACGCATTTCTGGACACAGAGAGATAATGGAAGTCGATGCGTGACGGATGGTGTGACCACGGGTGCGATGCCGGCGTGATTAGACGGAGGTCTTATCGCCAGAGCTGCAGCGTTGAGGATGGAGAACAAATGATGACCGGCGATTGTCGAAGGCCGGACTTTCACATGCCCGGTCGACACCTCGCGCTAGCCATCTTGGGAGCGGGCTGCCTGGAAGATGCCTTGATGCCTGAGTGCCAGGCAGGTCCCATTAGGCATCCAGGCAGTCGGTTTAGGTGACTATGGAAGTATAGGCAGCTCTCTGGTTGTTTCAGAGTCACAAGTCGTCCTTTCTATGTCTTTGAACATGTTTCATAATAGTACATACAATTCCAACGCATGCGAGTCTTCATGCCACAGTACACATACAAGCAACTCAAAACCTCGTTGCCCAACCAACTTGCCTCCGGGCCTCCGTGCTTACGGATATCAAGGAGTACTCGTAATACAGTGGAACATACATGTCGAGTCAGGTTGGATTCGTTCAAGCATTTCACAAATCAACATACGTGAACACTTCCACATATTCAGGTTCTGTTCAGTGTCATTCCGAAATGAGCTATCTCTTCGGACAGTCGGCTAGGAGACTTCTATAGTAGATAATGAACAGACGCTCAGGTTTCTGATCAAGCAGCCTCCGCCGATATCAGCAGAAAGTATGGCCTATGTCTCTCATCCCTCCACTCCGGATGTTCCTTGACATCCTCCAAGCTCGGAGCCCAGTCCTTCAACCCCGTCAACACGAACCCACTCGCCAGTAGCAACGAGACATACGTCTCGACCGTCCGATGATACTTTCTGACCCCGGTTGCCCCAAGCCAACCCGTCAGACGGAGTCCTTCCTCGCTGTAGTTATTCAACGGCCACACCTTGCGCTCCGTGTTGGTTTCATCACGAACCAAGGTCCAGTCCGGAGCAGGCGAAACCGGCGCCGTGCAGATAGGATGCTCCACCGAGAAGACGAACTTCCCTTTCTCATATGGAATTGTGCTTGTCGCAGATGAAGATGACGGGCTGACTAGACAAGACCGGATTTCTCGAAACAGTCGCCCCAAGTCCTCGATGTAGTGGAATGTAAGCGAGCTGTAGACGAGATCGTACGAGCCTTTCACCTTGTCGCTAGCAGTAAACGTCTCTAAGTCTTGAATGCGATACTCAATCACATCATTTTCAGCCGTGTCCATCTCTCTGGCGCGCTGAATCATCTTCTCAGAGACGTCAAGAGCCCTGATCCGTGCTGCGTGATGCTCTCTCGCCCATCGCGCAAACCACCCGTACCCGCATCCAAGGTCAAGAATAGACTGGCCGGACACATCGGCAGAGGAGCCGGTGATCATCTCGCGCAGGACCGGCCATTCCGGAGCACCCGCGAGGCCATGCTCAGAGCGTGGGAGGGTGCTGTAGGCGTCGAAAAAGGACTGATCATCATAGATATTTTGTGTCGGGGTGGAAGAGTGGGACATTTTGCAAGGACCATGTAGGTTTGAGACTGTTCGGAGGATATTTGGGATACTTCCGCAGGAAGGGTCGGGTAATGAATACGAGATGTGGGATAGAATGCTATGCCGGATCAGGTTCCCGACTTAAAGTGGAGATGCAGTTGGAGAAGCGCTGTGAATGGCTGAAGGTGTACTATTATGTAAAAGCAGCAAGGAAGAAGAGTGGAATTCAGAATTGAGATAGAGTGGACTGAGGTTTTGTTTAGGGCTTCGATGATGTCACCATTGACAGAGTATACAGAGTAATCAGAGGTAATCATGAAATAAGCCTCACTATTGCAAGGCGAATAGCTGTCGCCGTAAAATACTGCCGATAAAAGATATCCAGGACTGCCAATAACGCTCCAAGATAACCCCGTCACATTATTCAGGTCATTTTTCAGGACCTAGTTTGTTTTCTTCGCTATACAAAGCAAAGGCATCGCTCCGATAAGTGCTCTTTGTGGACTGTTTTTGTTTGTAAATTTAATCAAACAGCATTAGGCAAGTTCCAGCACCAGATTGCAACTTCCCATGAACAATGCCAGGTCAAAGCCTACAAAACGCCCTGAATTCCTTGAGATTCCTTCTTTGTCAACTACAAGCGCACACCACAAACCACACATCGCACATCACATGCTGGTGAATAGTTCACTAGAATACCTGACAGCCTTCTATGCAACTTATCCGAGAATCGATAGACATCTTGCGTCTAACACGCCTACAAAAAGACATGGTAGAGCCTTCTAACGCAGAATCTCGCAGTGCCATCGAACAACACAGACTCGCCAACCAGGAACTAACTGCACTAAAGCGACGGGTGAGTTGTAAATTCGGCGCCCCATACATCATGCCACGCAGGAACTCACCTAGACCCAGAAACCCGCAACCTAGAGTGGATGGAAGGCATAAAGTGCTGAAGGTCCAGCGTGAACTTCGCATTACCGCTACCACTGACGGGCCGGATGACAATCGCAAGTACAGATGCTGGTCCGGTTTCAAGGTGATCATATCCCGCCAGCAATTTACAAATCATGTACTTTCTCGATATCACTGCAGTGTCGGGCCTGGCTCAATACCCCCGAGAAAACTCACACTCCGCAGATGGCCGTTCCCATTTGCAGAAGAAAAGGCTCTTGTAGGCAATGAGCCGCGGCCCTTCCCATTTCTTCGCCTGCCCACTGAGTTGCGCTTAATGGTTTATGAGTATTTCCTCTGCTTCCAGAAGGTCGAGATGCTTGAGGTCAAAACCGCGTACTGGGGGCCGCCGAGACGTATTCCCAACAATGGGGTTCCCTCGCCCAATCCACTGGCCATCATGCATAGAAATCTTGGCATGCCAAATATAAACGCGCTGCATATTTCCTTACTTCCCGTTGGGGAGGACGTGGAGGAGCTTTTGGCGAATGGCTATAAAATATCAGACTTAGCAGATCGACATCCTCATACGATTATGGCCCTCGTTACAATCAAGGGCAGAGACCCTGATCGGGTGTGGTCTGGTAGTTATCGCGTGTAGGTTCCGGGTTAGCATGATGGTAATATGCCTCTCTTCCGCAACCACTGAGTCTAGTCAACGGATCATAAACGTGTCCAGATAGTGCCATGACTCATGGCCACGAGAAGGGACTGTGAGTCAGAAACCATGAATCTTAGTCATTTCAGTTCAGGACGAAAGATGTAGAAAGATCTGGACACCGTCACAGCACGGGGCTGTTGTCGTGATCTGTCCTCTAGCTTTGACTGTTTACTCGATCGATATACGGAGACGTGCAGATATAAGAACGTCAATCTTCCTATACAGATCCAACAACAACCATCTTCCTATCCAAGTTTCCTACTCTAAGCAAGATGCATTCTTCTCTGGTTAAATTCATACCCTCCACGCCCGACACCAACACACACTCTACGGCCAACAAACGGGCCCGTTCTCCATATCTGTCTACCAAAACCACAACCATCGCCGTCATCTTCTTTTCTATTTTTCTTCTCATCGTCAGCAAATTCACATTCTCCCAATTCTCTTCCTCCCAAAGTCTCAACCAGAATATAGACCCCGATTTATCTCCTGAGATCCAAATCCCCGAATCAGCATCGAATGCAGAACCTAGCGCTGAGTTCGACTCCGAGCACGATCATGATTGTCCGTATTCAGCTCCAAAACGGCGATCCGACAAAGACACAGATACAACCGGACGAGACTCGAGTTCTTCTTTCCCCTCCGTCTCCTCTTCCGGGGAATTCTGGATCTCGGATCTAGGTCCTATCGAGAGCGTTCATGTGAAGCTGAACTCGTCGACAAGTTAGATATCGGTTGTGCTTTTGTATTAAGATAGTGCTAGTACATTCAGAGGGTTACAAATCATGGTGCTCTATTGTTGATCAGATATATGGCTTGGGGATGACTATGGTGACTGAATTTCAACTCCCCGGGATTCCCTATCTTCTGTTGCCTTGCAAAGGCTTTTACCTCCTGCAATGCACTATCCGTTTGATATATAACTGTTCATTCTATACATCATTCTTCAACCAGGGTATATGCCAAAACCAATCTACATATTTCGACCACACGAATCTCATCAATCTGACCGTAATCTCTAAACCAGTAAGTGTGGATGTATTGAAGCAGTACAAACCAAATGACTTTCGACCGAACATAACACTACTGATCAAGTGTCTTCGTAGATCTACACACAAGATACAGGAATATACAGGAATTATTCCGAATCCTCTGCACTGTCTTATCCTCCTCAAGTAAGTATCCTAGGGGCTAGGAGGTAGAAGAAGTATTACTGAATCAACGGATATCCACCGTAATTTCTCAATATGTTTAGAAAAAGAATATACTAAAAATGCTGAAGAACAAAACGATTCCCCTCATACACTACGCTGAAAGACAAGATATAGTAAATAGATTGAGGATCATCTATCCAATTCATCCATAGTTCGTTGCTGGTGCATGGCGAATATCTAATTCACCACGGTATACATATTACCCCGTGAGAGCCGATCAACAATACAAAGAGATCGATATGCTTGATTTGATTTTCTATATGCATTTCACCGCTGAAAAAGAATATCGATAGAAGATTAATACCGCCAGCATCACCCCCCACCCCCCCCGAAGCCTTCAAGCCCATCGACTAGCCTCGCGCTCGCTTTCAACGCGCGCTGCACGAGCATCGTCATTCTCTTCGTCTTCGTACTTGTAGCTGAGGCGTCGGCCGCCCGTGAGGCCTCGCTCCTGGCGACTATCGCGTCTGCGACCGGACTTGCCTCCTCCTCCTCCTCCTCCACCGCCGTCGGCGTGCATAGCCTCGCGGCGCTGTTGTTCCTTGAGCAGGCGTTCGCGGTTGCGGGCTTCTCGTTCGAGGGTATGAGGGTCTTTTTCGGGTTCCGTGGTCTTGGAAGGTTTGTCTTTGGTGCGCTCGCGGTCGCTGGGACGGGCGTCGTCGTCTCGACTGCGCTTGACGCGGCGAGAATGATGTCGCGAGGAGTATTCGCTATCGGCGGGCGAGGCGCTGCGATCGCGACGAGAGCGCTTCCTGTCGCGGTCGCGATCCTTATCACGGGCGCGACGGCGATCGCGGTCCCGGTCTTTTTCTCTTTCTCTTTCTCGGTCTCTTTCTCTGTCGCGGTCGCGCTCTCTCTCGCGGTACCTGTCTCGATCTCGATCACGGTCACGTTCGCGATCGCGGTTTCGGTCTCGGTCTCGGCGTCTACCGTCCTTTTCTCTCTCGCGCTCCTCCTCACGACGAGTGGGACGGTCTCTACCGGATCGTCGGCTCGATGACTCTGCGTCTGCGGTGGCCGGAGTTCTGCTGCGAGAGCCTGTATCTTTTTCTTCGGCGATCAAGGAAAGACGATCGTCACGGGAGTCGCCATTGCGACTGGCACTGGGGCTCCTATGTCGACGCGACCGTCGATCGCTTCTGCGGTCTCGACCTCGATCGCGACGGTAGGTCGACTGTCGGGAGTCGACAGAAGGCGAGCGCGTGCGACGGTCGTCAGGAGCGGGCGGAGCAGGCTGGTCTTCGCGCCTATCCTCTCTTCTGCGTCGTTCGCGTCGCCGTTCAGAGTCATCCGTCTGGCGATCGGCACTAGCAGAGCGTTGACGATAGGGTCGATCATGATATGAGGGAGAGCGAGCGCGAGAGCGAGAGCGACTCCGTGGTTTCGACGGCGACCGGCCCCTGGATGCGGTCCTCGATCGAGGCTCGAGCTGCGGTTGCTGGTCATCCTGTGCGGTTGGCGTTGCACTGTCAAGGATAGGTCAGCGCCAGACGTACAAACAAACATTGTTCAACACGGAACGCATACCTCTGCGAAGCGTCGGGCCGAGGAATAGGAGACCTCCCGGGCCCTTGGAACGGTCGCTGGCGCAGCACGCTGGTGTTAGGAAGTCCCTGGCGCATGGCTCGAGGCGCTGCAGGCGCACCTTCGACGCCGGGGACAACCCTGGGGCCTTGCATGTTATGCTGGGACATGAAGGGACCGCCATATCCACCTCGGCCGGGAAACGATCCTCGCATATAGCCTCCTCGTCCATAGCCAGGGCCCATGGGACCGCCCATCGCCTGGGCGTTGGCCTCGTCGAGGCTGTCGATGGTGGGGATGCCACGAAGCTGCGAAGAGTCCCCTTCCAACTGCGTAGCGTCGCCCGATCCCTCGGCCGGGACACTCTCTTCTGCGACGTTCCCATCGGGGCCACTGGGGACGTCGCCGGAGGACGCGATCTGCTGGGGATCCTGCTCGCCGCCCGGAACGTGCTCGCCAGCGCCCTCGGACTCCTTGGCGTCGGCCATAGCGGCGTCTCCAGAGGCCAGTTCTGGCGATACACCGTCGTGCGACTGCGACGCCATGTCTGCATGGAAACTAGGGGAGTGATGGGATTGATAGGAATAGTTAGCCTGCAGGGAACCCGGGAAACCGCCTCGCCCGCGACCAGCGAAGAAGCCACGACCGCGACCGCGGAAATTACCTCTGCCATAGCCGTGGCCGTGGAAGGCCGGCTGGAAGTCTTGGGGAGGGAACTGCTGGTGGTGCATTTGAGCATGAACTCCGTTGGGTTGAGACATATTATATCCGCCAAATCCAGAGGGCCCGTACTGCGCGCCCATACCAGTTGCGAAACCATTTGGATTGATTTTATCTTGGCCATTCCACATACTGTTCTGCGAGCCGTCCCATCCCCCGTACATCCCTTGACCCACGTCGTAACTCATGCCCAGATTCATGCCATTGTTCATGCCATTCATGTTCATTCCGTAGCCTCCCATCATCCCCGGATTCGCGGCCATCGGGTCCATCGCCATGCCAGGCATTCCTGGAGGTGGTTAGCGAGATGCCTCGAAAAACCCTGGACGGAGCAAGTACGAACCCATTGCATTGGGGAAGTTGAACATCCCGCCGCCCATGAACGGCTGGGACATGGGGTTGAAGCCCCCGGCGTTGTTCCAGGCCATGTTGGGGAACCCGGGACCCATGTTGAATCCCATACCGTTGGAGGCCATCGGGTTCTGTGTTTGATCCGGGGCTTCTTGCTCGACGGGTTGGACCGAGGTGTCTTCATTTCCGTCCCCTTCGCCGGTAGGGTCCCGGGGCGCGGAGCCAGCCTGGTCAGCCGCATCGGCAGGCAATGCTTCGGAGTGCGCGTCCTGTTCACAGCGTGAGCAAATCGGTCGGGGAAAAACTCAGAAGGTGACCTTACCCGAGCCGGAGCTTCCTCGGGAGCTTCGAGTCCTGGCTCCGCATCATGGGGTTGAGGTTCCGCGGCAGTCGCTTCGACGAGAGGCTGCTCCGAAAGACCATCGGTCACGGATGCAGGCTGGGTTTGCTCCTCGGGCGCCTTTTCTTCGGGGACACTGGGAGGGGCCGGGGCGTCCGGTTGCGTCGGGGTTCCTTCCAGAGGGGTGGTGCCATTGGCGACCGCCGGCGTAGCGGATTGACGCTCCTTCTCGCGCTTTTTCTCTTCGGTGCGCAGGAAAGCCTTCAGGGTGGTGCGCAGAGCCTTATTCGGCTTGCAGAGGTCGGCCGACAGCGGCGTGTGCGCGCAAACGGGGCAGGTATCGGGGAGCGACGCTTGGCCTGGACTTGTCAGACGGGCTGGAGAGATCGGATGGATGAGACCATGAACATACAGCTTTCGCAGATGGCCTGGTCGCAACAAGGCAGGCGGAAGGCATTGACGGCCAGCTTGTTGCAAATCGCGCATCTTAATTTGAAGGGAATTTCATCTTGGGTGAGGGAGCTGATCCACGAGGATGGAACGAATTAGCCATGCACCGTCAACATCGCATCGTATCGGGCACCGGGGATTTACCTGGCAATCTCCATCAGGCCCGAGGGCGGGTCTAGCGCTGCCATTGAGGGCGTCGGCTCGAGGCCCGGACAGAAGGCGATAGATAAGAGGTGGAGGTGGAATTCACAGTCAGCCAAGAGGCTCAGAACAGCGAAAAGGCGGCCAAGACGGCAAAGGCAGACGGCATGTCTTAGCGGGCCATTGAATCAAGGCGAGACGCAGCCGCAACGGCGTCGAGAGAAGCAGAAGCGGAGAGACGCGAGGTGAAGCCGGTACTGGTCGCAAGTGAAGTCGAAGTTTCGGGGAGTCGAAGCCTCAGGCGGACCGGAGCGGAACAACCTGACGCCGATTTTTTTTTTTTTTTTTTTTTCCCTTTTTTATTTCAGGCTGTTAGCCTGACAGAGTATAGGATTATTATTAGGTAGACTACCTACCGAGTAAGGTATCCTAAGTAAGTTCGACTGCTGCAGCTTCCTGCACGATCCTCACAAGGTTTAAGAACAATTCCTGACTTCGGAGCTAACAGAACATGTGGCCAAGAAACATGTCGATCCCACGCGACCGGCTGGACATGTCAGACAGTCATCTTTGGTGGGATGGTTGTTATTGTGTAGACCACTACGTTGAGGACATGTACGGAGTACATACATAGTAGATGAGCACATACATAGTAGATACATTATTCTAAGTATGTTCTTGTAGACTCTCTGCCTAGGTATACCCGCTGCAAACCACCCAAACCAGACAAACCCGCCATACAACCAAACCAGGCAAATAAGCAAACCAGGCAAACCAGGCAAATCAGCAAACAAGCAAACAAGCAAACAAGCAAACATACAAACATGCAAACAGGCAAACAAACGCGCGCATCAGATTAGATCAAGTTATTCAACCCTCACTGGAAAGTGGAACGAAGGGCGACGGCGATACCACGAGGTCTCAGCGCGTCGTCAGCCTCCAACAATCTCGGGAGCTCATCGTATCATCATTGCGCACCGTGGTTGCAACGCCGACAACAAAAGGAGAGGGGACAAAGGAGAACAAAGGCCGAGTGCAGCGGCTGCTGAACTAAGGGAACGACCATCTGGCCTGACATCATCGACCAGAGGCTGCATGGCGACGGGGATCCAATCAGCGGCGGCTGGGCGAACCAAAGCTACGGGGGGGATGACATGGAGATCTAGTAAATAATGCTCAATAGTTATGGGAAAGATTGAGAGAGATGGAGAATAAGACGAAGAGACGGAGAGAAGGGCTTCAATAAGATGAGATCAGTGAAATAAGTAAATCAAGGAAGGCTGACTACTAGAGGTGGTATAAGAGGAAGAGAGGCAGAGAGGAAGAGAGGAAGAAGCAGAATAAGACTGCCGTCATCAAAGAATTATTATTGCAGAAGCAGAAGCAGAAGTATTTTTATTTTTAGCGGCGGCGCAGGGTTAAAAAGGCGGCGCTTCCCGCCTTTCGTCCGTCCCGAGTCGGCGCCTTGCAGAGTGTTGCCGTGTTGCCACGCACTGTCCCGTTCTATGCGCACGCACAGGCGCCTGCGTATGCCTCAGGCATCAGTTTTGTTTGATTTGACGCATTTCGATTGTTTGTTTCGATTCGAGGATTCTTTCGAGTCCGCGGATTCTCGGGACTCTTGATCCTCTTCATCTATCAGTCCAGTCCGTCCATTTCCATCCATTGGACTCCCCCCCTCCCATTCCATCGCCAATTCATCGTCCCTCACCTTCGTCCCAATCCTGGTCGATTCGACATCCCCGATCGAGTGGACCTCCCCCCCAGGCCCATAATTTCCTCCGCTAGCCAGTGAGCCACGGCCGCTTTGGCACACGCGCATCCTCGCTGAGTCCCAGAAAAAATAAAAAATAAAAAACCCACTTAAGCAATGACCGATCAAGACAATTCTTACCGACCCCAATCGCCCGATTTTTCTTCCCTGCAGACTCCCCTCTCGCCCGCCGTCTCCCACCCCGTCTATCCGCTGTCCAGTCCGCTGGCTCACCGCGCCTCCTACGACGCCTCGCCCTTCTTCACCCCGCAGTATCAACAGCCTCAGCCCCCGCCTGCGCGACTCCAGCACCATCAACAGTACATCCCACCGCTCCCCCAGCCGCGTCTCGATCCGGCCGACATGGCTCGTCGCTCCTCTCGCATCGCGCGCGCCGCCGAGGTCGCCCCCGTGCCCGAGTACGTCGAGCCCGCCCTGTCCGAGGAGGAGCCCGTGCAACCCCCGTCCCCCGTGGAACCCGACGTGCCTGACGAGCCGGTGCCAGAGCTCCCGGCCCCCCTCGAGCCGGCTGCCCCGGCCGTCGCCAGCGTCGAGGTGAAGACCAAGTTCCCCGTCGCGCGCATCAAGCGTATCATGCAGGCCGACGAGGACGTCGGGAAGGTGGCCCAAGTCACCCCCATTGCTGTGTGTAAGTGGTCTCTCTCTCTCTCTTTCCCGGTTTGTTTGGGTCGGGTCGGGTCGCGACGCGTCGCGGTGATCGATCCATCAATCAAGAACCATACTGACCATCCTCTAGCGAAAGCCCTCGAACTCTTCATGATCTCCCTCGTCACGAAAGCCGCCAAGGAGGCCAAGGATCGCAACTCGAAGCGCGTCACCGCGTCGCATCTCAAACAGGCCGTCGCCAAGGACGAAGTGCTGGACTTCCTGGCCGACATCATCGCCAAGGTGCCCGACCAGCCCACGGGGAGGAAACACGAGGACGACGGCAGCGATCAGAACGAGCAGCCGAAACGAAAGCGCGGCGGGCGCAAGCCGAAGGACGATAGCGACTAGATCGCGGCGCGACGACTTTGCTTTGGTCCTGTTCTTTCTGTTCTCTTTCTCTTTTCTCTTTGTGAATCATTTTGTCGGGCGATCTTTAGACTGGATGGAGAGCGGGCGCATACTCTGACGGCGTTGGACGGTGGACATGGATGGGTTGCATCTCGCGATGTGAATACCTTGTTTTTTCTTTTGTTTTTTCTTTTGTTCAGCATTGTGATTTTGTGACTATTCGGTGGTTTGTTTTAGGGTTAAGTCTGCAGGGCTCCAATAGTCGGGGTAGGTTCATATTCCTGAAGACGATGTTCCGTACAGTAGGACCTGTAAGTATAGTTGGAGTGCGATGCCTCAGGCACCGGGGCAGCCAGGCAGTCAGGCAGCCACGCTAGCCCGACTCGGCCTCTCGTTGTCTCCGCGTCGCTTCGATTCTCCGCGCATCTTCATCTTCCTATCTTCCTATCATGCCGTCTCTGCATCATGGACTTTGTACGTGCATCTCTTCCCCCATTTCATCTCCCCGACTAACCCCCAGTAGTGGTCTCGTCTTATAGGCGGCTCCCGTTCCTTGTCGACTAAGAGCTTACGGGCGACGTCTCCTACCGAACGACTGGCCGCGTTCAAGCGGACGTGTAATACGCTCCAGGTGGGAATTCCATCAATCGCCCTGGCTTCCATCACTCATTCCACTCCAGCAAATATGGCGCTCCACCAACTCCCCCTCCGGCGACCAGTCCGCCACCACTCATGCGCGCAACTGCGTTGACCGTCTGATCTCCGTGCTCAGCGATGAGTCCCGCGGTCCCGCCCCCCATCCGTGCCTCGCCTATGCTTCCTCCTCGCAGATCTTCGTCACCGTGACGAAACTCGCCCTCTCCTCCTACGACGACCCCATGCTCCGCTCGGCGACCGTGTTTTTCAACACCCTGATTGACTCCGAAGTCGACGGCGTGGTGGATAACAGGCTGTTCGCTCGCGCCTTGGTGGATCTGGTGAGGCGGGCGGATAAGAGCTCCGAGGATGTGGAGGGACGGCTGGTCGAGCTCCTGTTCGGCGTCGCGAACAATATCCGTTTGCAGCCGGGCATCCTGCCGGCGTGGTTTGCGCCGCGGGGCGACGAGGACGGCGAGAGACAGAGCTCGACGGGGGCCGAGTTTGCCGGGGCGACGAGGAAGGATGACTTCCCGCTGTTCTATCTGCTGGTCGAGTACGTGCATCATGCCGGTCGGGCGGGGGACTTTGCTCGCACAGGCCTGCTGTATCTGATTGAGACAGCTTCTCGGTCGAACGCCTTGGAGCGGTGGTTGATTGATAGTGATCTGGCGACGCTGATGGCGACGGGCCTGGGCGCGCTTTATAGTCAGCTGGGAAGGTGAGTGAGGTTGAATGTTGAGGATGAATCGGTCTAATTGTACTGCAGCTTGACCTTCGCCGAAACCCCGGAGGAAAAAGTCCCGGCCATCATTGCGCTGTCGGATCATGGAACCCAGGACACGGCCCTTCCACCATCGCTGGGCGCGACGATGGACTCGTTCATGTCCTACCTGTTGTTCTGGCAGGACACGATTGATCATTGCAAGTCGGCAGAGGTCAATGGTACGCTCCTGGATCACTTTCAGGTCCTGTTCCTCGAACAGCTGCTGTAAGTCTCAGATCAGATCAACGATGTCTGGGTTTCACTAATCCCTTTAGATACCCATCTCTGCTAGAGTCGTCCGACGTCCAAGGAGGCTCCACGGCTGCCGTTCTTACATACCTGTACCGTATCCTTGAATCGATAGATCAGGATGACCTGGTGCATCGCATCCTTCACTTCTTGCTGGCATCTCCAACGGGGTTCGAGTCGACGCCCGTGGGAAAAGGTGTGGACATGTCCGTCAGCCGCCGGAAATCACTGGATGTCCTGGCTGCCTTCTCCGAAGAGGCTGCACGGCCGTCCCCATCCCTCTTCAATCTGAGAGACCTGGCCCTCCTGGGTATGCAGTCGGCCAACCGCCAAACTGTGCTGGCAACTCTACGATTAATGGCCGTCGTCCTCCAACGACACCATACCTTTGCCCGATCGCTGATCCGGACAATTCCTGGGCAGCCCGCCAAACAGCGCACGGTCGGCGCCCTCAACGCGGAGCTGCAGCAATTCTTGGGCATGGCGACGTCCATACTTGACGAACCTACGCTAGACGACTCTTTCGAAAACTATCTAAATGATGCTTCTTTAATCGTGGAATCCCACCTCTGCCTCCCCCCAGCGGAGGATGACGACCCAGAGGAGGATATCCCCTTCGAGATCAAACAGGATGACCCTATTGTGCAGGAGCTGTTGAATTGCCTCGACAACTTTTTCACCAACAGCGTCATTGTCAATTTGGCTTTGACCGAGGTGCTTATGAGCATTGCTTCCTCACATCTCCTCTCACTAGACGGCTGGCTACTCGTGGATCCTGCAAAATATAAGTACGGACGTGATATGGAGACGTCCGAACAGACACAGACGAATATTCTGGACCAGATTCAACAAGCATACGAAGAGCCCTCGTGGTCCAAATCCGACACGCCAACGCTGACGGCCGTGCTGAAGGGCCTCGTGCAGAATCTCTGTCAATGGCGCAAGGACATACCAGACTTCGACATCCTCGTCGCCGCCCGACGAGATCTCCTGCACCATGGCGATAAGCCGGCGACGACACTCAACGGCGCTCCTCGTCATTCGATGCCCCCACCAGACCGACCCGGGCGAAATGCGCCGCTAGAAGATCTCGTATCACCTCGTGGCAGACCATCTCGGTCTCTGGCCCAGCACAGCGTCGGCTCTTCGCCGCGACGCGCTACCCTAGGGTCGCCTTTAGGAGACCGCTCAGACTCCCAGCCATCTCGTGACTCTTCGGCGTCGCGCGCCACCGCGGCGGAGGAACTCCGAAAACGACTCGCGCAGCCGTTCCATCTCGATCAGCTAACTAAGACGGCCCCAGAGCCTGAACAAGATGATCAGCAACCGTCCGACGGAGTGGAAGACGGCGAAAGCGCCATCGCGGATGAGGGGCCGCAGGTGTCCACCTTAGGCCATGTCCTCACCAACGTGGTGATCTTGTACGAGTTTCTTCTGGAGGTCTCGGCCATTTTGCAAGCACGCGGCGCGCTGTTCGACGAGGCAGGGTTTCCGCAGTTGCAGTACTAGACTAGATGGACTGGTTGTGGGTATTTTCTGGGCAGGTACCTGACAAATACAGGGGTATGCCGATAGTTCTTATGTAGATTCTTGGTTTACAAATACTCATGTTCATATTTGTAGGCCTTGCCACTGTGTCTTCTGTCCAAATAATCATATTTCTATTCATCCCACGGCATTCATTCTGATCATGTAATACTGGATCTCAATCAATCTTCGAAGGCACCGAATGTCTCTTGCAGCTCAGCCTCAATAATACCCTGCGTGTCACCGCCTGGGAGCCAGAAGCCCTTGATTACCAACCCAACAGAACCCAAAAGGGCAGACCATCGGTGTCGAGTTCGTTCAACCCCCGAGCACCATGCCATGACAGCCATGTCCAGTAATGCATGACGAGGGCCAGCTCCTTGGTCAGGGAGAATATGATCCTCAATCAAGACTTTGGAAAAGCCCCTCTCCATAGCAGCGACTGTTTGCGCCAAGATAGACCGGCAATGTTTGTCGGACCAGTCGTGCATAATTTGCTTGAAGTAGTATGCTCGTGCGCCTGGGCATTGGTATCAGCAGCGGTGAGGGCAGGATGCACAGGGAGTATATTGTACCTTTCACAGGCTGGCGGCTGAAGAAGTCATGCCTTAGTATTTCAATATCTCTGTCGAGGTCCTTGATATCATCAATGACGGATGGCAGCTCCTCGAGTATAAGCCTCCCGGACTGACGGGGGAACCTGGACTTGAAGCCTAGGAGATCCTGTCCGCGCCCTCCGCCAATATCGACCAGTAATGGACGGCCTTCAATACCGACACCATTCAGAAGTCTCTCCTGAACGGGGAAATAGTCAGCCCAGTGAGGTGAGTTGGCCCGCGAGCCCTCCATGTACGTGTTGAATCTGTCCAAAGGGCCGGGGTTCATAGCTAGCCAGTCCCAGACCGAAAGGGATGTCTGGTAAGCAAACTGGAATGGCCCATTGACTGGGTTCTCAGGGTTCTGATATCCGGTGCTTCGCAGAAACTCGGGGGTTTTATGGAATGCCGGCAGAAAGTCCATGAAACTAGACAGTTTAAGAAAGTCAGCAGACTTCCATGCCTCTATGCTGTACACCTGCACCAAGCAGGACAGGGTCCTTTACAGAGACTCGACCGCGCCAATCGATGTTCTCACTGTCATCTGTCTCGACAGCTGAGTTGGTTGATATTTAGCAGGTCCCTGCTCGCTGGCAAACCCGTTGCAGACCAAAACACGCATTACTCGTTCTGTGACACAGGTCATGAGCCCCCCGCAAGAAGGAGTAAATGTAATGTGTTCTTGAAACCTTACCAACTAGCAATTCATCTGCATTTTTGACAGCCGCAAGTTGTTCGCAGGTAACGAAAGATGCCGTGTCAGTTAGGGTACGAAAGATACGAAGATCATGAGCTATTTTGAGTGCCGTCAAGACAGCCGGCTGCACAAGGATTAGTCACGAGTATAGAGTGAGACATGCACTATCTTACCGATAGGACAAAGGTATAGATCAGGTCACCTGGCTTCTCAAGAGCTCTGACAAGCCCTCTGGCCTGTTCCAGTGCGTGGAGGCGGTCGTCCGCCTTTTGAGTCGCTCTGTATTCATCAACGGAAGCCACAGCTTGTGTGGACAAAGTCAAAAGCATATCGGGGTCCATATTGTCTGCAGCGCCCATTTTCAACCAGAGACACAGGGTTGATAGAGAATTCGGACTGTTATTGAGAGTAGTCTGAGGTACCGGGTTAAATGAAAGTGGGCGATGGGAAGGATGCAATTTCTGGCCGGTCTCAACACCGTTATATACCTAAACCCCAGAGCCAAATGTCTGCTTAGGACCGAGCGTAGGGGCTGTAAACCATTACCAGCGTATCTCCGACACGTTCCTGTGATTGTAGAAATGATGTGCTTCACACTGTAGGTATGCAAGTAACCTATCCCAGGAATAGGGAATACCTGATCGGGCGTGGCCCTAAGCTGCATAAAACGCAAATGGGTAAGACAGAACGTGTTGTCTATAAATGCCTCATGCTCACCCTGGAAATTTGAAGTCTAGATGTGGCAATGGCTCCCCAAGCAGCATGGATGGCTTATTGATTTACCGTCCAAGTTGACCTTGGTCAGAGACCTCTCATTGAGTATGATTATAGGCTGATATCAACCATCCATTAGAGTAGGATCACCGCCAGGGTAAATCCAAAGAGCACGCCAAAACTGCAATTAATGCGTATAACACTGGCCATTTGTGCTTCGGTCGTGCAAATCCACTGTTATAAGACAATAGCTATCACAGGCGATGAGAGGAACGTGTCGATGGCAGTACAGAATATCAGATGCACAAACGGTCGGGATCCACGGAGTAAGATGAGGTCCAAGGAAGTTCTGGCGACACAGTCCCAGCTCCTAAAATTAATAATATGATCTTGTGGCCTTACATTAAACCTGCTTTCCGATGAGGCAAGGACCGTCCAACAGCGCCTTAGCTGTTCTGCGATATTAATAGCGCAAGTAATAAAATTAGTACTTTGGATATAATATTCTGAATAGATAAACCGAATTGGCTTAATAAATTATTGATTAATTGAACACTACAATGCAATACTTTAACTTGAACATGTTGCTACTATGTCTGGAGCCATCTCAGCTCAAAAACCCAGCCTCCCTCCACACGTCCACAAAGCGTCTGGCCTCGGTGTCCGATATGGGCGACACCGTGTCTAAAGTGATTGAATGCTGACGACATTTGCTGGTGTCCAGGAGGATTCCGCCACAGCAAAGGCGAGGAAAATGGTATCGGAAGAAATCCAACATGAGCAGCGCTGGACTGGTATCCTCGCTCTCGACCTGCGACGCATTCTGCGCCACTTGGTCCAGCCAGTCTGCATAGGAAACAACCCGTGAGATGCCCAGTGCATCAGCCAATACGGGAATCATTGCCTTCCAGGGCTGTCCCGTTGGGTGATCGACATGATAAATAGGGTAAGGCCTGGTATCATATGGTAGCAGCAGGAGATCGGCCGCAGTGTCCGCCACCTCGTTGACCGGCGTCCATGACAATAATCCGTCGAGATCAGGCATCGCACGCACCGCTTGGGCTGACTTGAGCAGGAATGGGACGTGTTCCAGCGAGTTCCAGTAGCCGCTGTCCCTGGCGCCGGCAATCTGGGCCACACGCACCACCATGGGGCGGAATTGGTCGGGATGTTGGTGCAAGGTGGCATCCAGTATACGCTCGCAGGCAAACTTCGCTTCGCCATACCCACTGGGCATCACCGCGTCTAACGTCGTGCGGTCCTCTGGCACACGCTCGGTTGCCATATCCCCGGAGCCTGCTCCGACAGTGGCAATGGAGGAGATAAGCTGGAAGGTCATTGGGCAGTTGGGGGTACGGCGGCCTGAGATTGACTGTGCCAGATGAATCAGGTTGTTCATTATGCGTAGCTGGGGCTCGAAATGCTGAATGGGCCATTTGGTGTTCATCAGCCACGCGTTGTGCACCACATGGGTGACCTGTTGCACCAGAGTATCGTACTCTTCGTCCGACAGCCCCAGCCTTGGCTGGGCCATGTTCGTTTCAACCGCCCGGATTTTCCGTAGGCAGTCGGCTGACAACGAGATATGTCTCTTGCGCAGCGCCTCAAGCTGTCGTTCCTGCGCATCGCGCCGGCTCCGGCGGTTCAGGCAGATGATACGCACCACATTGGGGCGTTGTGCTAGGCTGGCGACAATGTACGATCCTAGACTCCCAGTGGCTCCTGTTACTAGCACGCTACAATCCGGATATCCGGGAAGAGGGTGGCACCATGAGCTTGCTCCAAAAGCCGTGGCGAAACTGTCCGCTGCCTCACGCACATACTTCTCAATGACCATCTCTCGGGACTCTTCCGAGGAGATATCTGGGTCAGGACCAGTGGTATTGGGTTCTTCGATGAGTTCTGTGCGGATCGTATTGTTACTACTGACTTTGGCCTGAGGCGATTTGGGTCCTTGGTGTCCCTCGGGCTGCAAATCCCACACAAGGCGATTTACACAACCCAGTTCGATGACAGTGCTGGCTGCCATTGGCCGCTGGAACACCTTTGTGATCTCACGCGCGACCTCGATAGCCATCAATGAGTCTATACCGAGGTCGGCCAAATCAGTCTCGTTCAGAATGTCGGTCGCTTCAGCATTGGTTAGCTCGCTGAGAATAGCCCGAATTTGGTTCGCCATGGTAATCCAAGGATCGTCATCCGGGGGTTGGCCGGACAAGGAGGTACTCGACCCCGTGTCTCCTGCTTCTAGTACCCCGGATTCGGGGGTACGAGGTCGAAGGGCCACTTGGCCGCCGCTGACTTCATTCTCCGGCGAGTCTCGGGAGGTTCTTATATAGCAAACTCCAAGAAGCACCTCCGTTAGACTTCCGTCCTCAGGATTGAAGACAAAGATATCCGTAAGGTCTAGATGCTGGTGGTGGACGGCTAGTACGTGGTATGACTGAGGCAATGTCTCCATTGATGTTGATTTTGCCCACTGTTCAATACTCTGCGGACAAGTGGCATCAGGATCGAGAGTATTGGATGCCATCTGAGAACATCCAATGTGATAGAAACACTCAGTTATCCGGCCGTCCTGTGCTAACTTCGTCTCCATGACCAACTCACCGGCCGACTGATTCCCCTGGCGGACAAGCTTGCGAATACTGGGACCATCCTGTCTGTCGAGGACCCCTTTCCCCTTCGAAAGCAACTGCGAACAATCCTGGTAGCAGACGTATCTCTCAAACAGGGCCAACTGGCGCGGGATAACTCTGTCCTCCCTGGAGACGAAGGTCACACGTCCCGAAGTCGATAAGGCTCTTCCTTCTATGACGCAGCTTTGGATATCAAACTCCCAAGTGGAGTGCGGTTCCCTGGCACTGATGGTGAGGTTGAGACTCAGTCCATCCCAACCCATGGCGCCGTCGCTGGTGATATCGTACATCTGTGGTATGCAGTGCACACCAGCCAGGTCCGGCCGGTTCATTCGAATCGCCTGGATCACCAGAGCGCACTGCATTGCGAGATTTATACGATCTGAGGGCATCGGAATTTGGATTGAAATCGGTTCACCTCTATCGATACGCACCTGCAACCATCCCAACACAGACATCTTGGGTTGCAACGCCGTGGCCAGGGAGGGTTTCCAGGAGACCCAATGCGAGGCAGGCTCGAACTGGTACGGGGGTAACAGCAGTGTCGGATGTTGGCTGTGCTGGGCACTGTGGTGAGCCCAAAACTGAGCCCTGATGCCCGCCTTCCACAGCTTCGTGGTCGCATCCACAAGATGGTTCCAGGCATGGCCCATTCGGGCAATACGAACGGGCTGGAAAAGCGCTGCCTGCGACGGCGCCACCACACGACGCGCCATGCTGGTAACCCCAGACGAGGACCCTGCTTCGAGAAAGACACTCCCGGGGTAGCGCTGGATGAGCCGCACGATGGCATGGCTGAAGAATATGGGGCTGCGCAGATGCTCCGCGACGTAACGGGCCGTGAACCCTTGCGACGCTGGTCTCTCAGTAGCTCTCTCCAGTGGAATGACCGGCGCGTGGAATGTGACTCCGCGAGCACTCTCTTCCAGATGCTGCATGATAGGATCCACCAGAGAGCAGTGGAATGCATGGCTAATATCCAGTCGGCGCACGCCCAACGTGGAGAAGGGGGTGTGTCTGCGCGCTGTCTCTAGCACAGCATCGATGCCTTGCGTGCTGCCGGCCAGGGTAAAGTGACTGGGGCCATTATAGCAGGCAATCTCGGGGATGTCTACTCCGGGTGCAGCTTGGCCGCTCTCCTGCAAGAGGTCATGGAGTTCGTGAGGCTGTGCCTCAACAGTCATCATGGTGCCGCGGTCTCCTTGCCAGACATCGCGCAGCACCTGAGCACGTCGCACAATCATACGGATGGCATCATGTAGTGAAAGAACCTGTGCAACGCATAGCGCCGTGAGTTCGCCAAAACTATGGCCTACCAGTGCTACGGGCCGTACGCCACAGTCGATCCAGCTCCGTGCAGACGAGTATTGAAGCGCAAAAAGCATCGTCTGGAGCAGGACGGGGTCCAGGATAGGTGTGTGCTCAAATATATGTGGGAAGATACTTGGAACACCTAGCGAGCAGATAATGGCATCTACCGCATCCAAGTGCCGTTGGAAAAGAGTCACTCGTTGGTAAATGTCGCGATCGAGGCCTATCCAGGTGGAGACCTGTCCACCAAAGGTGAGGATGACGCTTCTCGGCTCTGTAGGCTGGGAGATGGAATCGATACTGCCTTTGTCTTGATAATAAGCCGAGACTATCTGGTCCAGCCCATCCAAGGAGTCGGTAGCGAATACCAATCGACGTTGGAGTTTTGGATTGCTCTGCCGTGCTGCATAAAACGATATATTTGCCAGGGACATGCGGCCATGATCCGTTCCATTGGGCTGGTGTTGAAGGAACCGTAGAAATGCTTCAGCATACCGCCGGAGACTAGCGTCGTCGCGTGCGCTGAAGCAAAAGGGATATCGACCGTTGAATATGTCAACAGCATGGTTCTCCAGGATGTTTTGGTTCATCAAAGGAGGCTCGATGAGTATCATGGCACCGAGACAGCCGGATGCCCCGTAATTGCTGACCAGTGCTATGCGCATATCCTCTTCCCATGGTTGTAGATGCGTGGAGATCTGTATGGGATCATGCGCACCTATTGTCGGCATCGGGATGTTGAAGCTGGCTTGTGGGGGGATGCTCTGTTTTTGTATCATCATGAGCACCTTCAGGATCGACACCATGCCCGAGGTACATTCCGTGTGCCCCACGAGGCCTTTGACAGAGCCCAGATGTAATGGCTTCACGCGGTCCCCTAAGGCAGTGCAGATGCTCTCATACTCGGCGCGGTCTCCCACTGTCGTCCCCGTGCCATGCGCCTCCACCACTGAGATGTCGGACGGACACAGACCAGCCTGTGATGCTACATTACAGATAAGATTCCGTAGTGAGGGCTTGTTGGGCACGAAGGCTGGAGTGCAAGAATGGTTTTGCTGCACTGCTGTGGCGGCGATGCAAGCCAGGATCGTGTCACCGTGTGTCAGGGCATCAGGCATGCGCTTCAGAAAGATGGCACCAACACCTTCTCCTCGGCAGTAGCCGTCGGCGTCGGCACTGAATGGCTTTGATTGACCACTGGGGCTGAGAAAGGATCCGGCATCCATATTGTGGAACCAAAGTGGGTTCGTCATTATATGGGCACCCCCGACGAGCACGGCCTGGCATTCGCCACTCCAGAGGGCGCGGCAGGCCTGATGGATGGCTACTGTAGACGACGAACAGGCCGTGTCGATCGTCATACTGGGCCCTGTCCAACCAAAGAAGTGACTGACCTGCCCAGCTATGCAGGCGCGCAGGTTGCCTGGCCCCGTGAAGGCGTTCGGGGGATGCCCGGATACGTTTCCTTCGTAGTCGCAGACACAAGTCCCAACGTAGACGCCCACGTCGCGTTCGAACACGGGGTCATGGAAATATCCGGACTGCTCGAGAGCCTGATAGGCCACTTGCAGAAGCTGACGCTGCTGAGGGTCCGTCGTTGCACTCTCTCGCGGAGTTTTGCCGAAGAATTTCGCGTCAAAGTGGTCCGGATGGTCGATGAAGTTGCCAAACCATTGTCGACTGGGGTCGGCCGTTCGGAAGGCCGTATTTATCCCAAATCGTTCCGATGGTACCGGTTGGTGCTGGGAGTGGCCTTTCTCCAGCAGGGTCCAAAACTGGTCGACTGATCCCGCCCCTGGTAGCTTGCAGGCCATGCCGATCACCGCGATAGAATTCCGATATTTTTGGGCCATGGCCAGAACCTGATCAAGTTCGGGCCCAGGGAGCAGCTTGGATCCCAGTCGCTGTGCTACAGACAGAGGTACGCACGTCTCATGGCCCAGCGAGACAACCCATGCGGCTGGATTATGCAAACAGTGGCTGCTCACAGCAGAGAGTACCTGACGCCATTTGGCCTGATCCGTCATGATAGCTGTCAGGGCATGGTCATGTGCTGCACCATGTTGTATAAACTCGCCTGTGTTGGACCGCACGGGTATGTTAAACCGAGATGCATCGGGGAGACGAAAGTCGGCATTGGCGGCGAGGAAGGCCCGGATGGACGGCAACAGATGGCGATGGCAGACGGTATGGAACCGGCCAAAGACTCCCAACTCGGCGGTACGAATGCCCAGCGCTCGCCATCGCTGCTGTATCTCCGCCAGATTGGCAGTAGGCACCGTCACCGAGGCTCGAGTGAGATCGTAGTCGACTGAGATGTATGCCTGGAGGACAGTCAGATAGAGAATTTGCAAACAGCCAATGACTACATACGCCGGGAAATTCAGTTAAAAGAGACTGGGCAGAGTCCTGCTGAGTGGCATCCCATGCAATTCCCATCGCCTGGTATTCGTCCGACGATGCATCTGCATCGATGACCATGCCAATCAGTAGAGCCAGGCGCGCGGCGATGGCAGTGTACCGCAGAAATTCTGTCCGACACCTGGCGCTGGAGACGACCAAGGCACTCAGGAGGCCGACGCAGAGCCCGGCTGTCTCCTGGATGTGACCTGGCTCGGCAAAAGGGTCCCTGGCTCCCGGATGCAACTCGCACACCAACCGCTCATACTGCTTGAGTTGATAGAGAAGCACCAGGGGGATCAGGGCAGTGTTAGTCAGTTTGGATTCGTCGGAGCGCACCGCTAGTGGTAGATGATGCAGTTGATGCCGGCCGGACGCTGTGTCCAACGTAGGGATGGCCGTGGCAATCCTCTTCCAGTGCAAAGGAAGCTCTGTGATGATCCCGTGGACCCAGGCATTGTCACCGTTGTCAATCACCATCTGCTGAAGACCTCGTAGCGTTGTATGATCACAGCCGGATCCCAGTGGGCCAAACAGTAAAATGCCTTCGCTGGACTGCAGACGATGCCACTGGGCTGCCATGGAATATATTTTAATTCGCAATCGTGTGGAAGGGACAATTCCTTGCAATAGAGTTATAGTAAATGTCAGTTTCTGTTCCCTAGGTCGGTAGCTCCGCGGCCATTTAATACTTTGAATAATATGAGATTCCCGGCCACCCATCATGCCAATCTTGGCGTCCTGTTAGCTATGCTATTTAGCTCGTGTGATACAGGTATGTCATTGCATTTGAAACGCTATTTGACATGGAGCTTTGATCGCCGTGATCTGCAATCATAGTGGTACATGTATCTATGAAAATGTGTCATATTTTGAGGCACGTTGACACATTGTATCAAATCATGACGTGCCTGCGGACCAGCAGCTGGATAGGTCGTCAATACCAAGGAACGCTAACTATGGGTCTAACTCCCAGAAACGGCCACTCGCGTTCCAGCATATTATATGCACTAGGACAGTGGACTTGGGCTTCTTTCATGCGATCTGGTGGAAGCGGTGGGGACTTAAGTGCGACCAAACGGTATGTGGAAAACCAGACTATCCTGCTCCAAAAGCTGCGAAGAATGCCGGAAGCTGACAAAGATGAACGATTCCCATAACTACGGGGTGGTGGTCATACCCTCTTGCTCGGCGCCGGCCTTGTCCTACAGATGTTGTTGTTAGCTGTTATCAAAGGCTAGAACAAAACGTTCCTCGGGCACAACGACTTGATTAACTTGCTTCCTTCCATCTATGGTTAATGCTCTGGTAGATCACCTCTTAGGTCTAGTTCATACATTTCACGAGCGCATTCTTTCAATGCGTCTGGATATAAGCCATCGTAAGGAAACAAGTAATTAAGATCGAAATAGCCGATTGTTTGCTCAGAGATACATGATTGTAAAGTATGTAGAACAGGTTGGACTAGATATCACATCAGCTTTCTCTCATCTGCGGAAAAGAAGTTATTGAAAACTGTGGAGTTTCGATTTCTAATAAATTTATATGGAGAATTGAACAAATATGAAGGTCTGATCCATGTAAACGGACCTCCAAACGTTGCATTTTATGATCAACAAAGGCCACCTTTCCACATCGATTTCGGGCCGCATTTTACCGATAGAGTCGAACTATTCGGAACCCGGTATAGTGTTGAATCCTTCAAGAAATGACCCCATTTCCGCTGACAGAAGTTGCTTTAGGATATAGATGTACCATTTACAGAGTAAAAGGCTGTACATCCGAAAGTAGCAGTCAGTGAGCTCTTTTAAGAGTGTAGACTAGCGGTACGTGGTGACACCGATTTCCGGAAATACTGTACACGAGAACACCATCAGATATTCCAAGAAACTCGACGCGAGG